>OVAX01001973.1:0-17000 GCA_900406405.1 Lepidium africanum | reverse complement strand
TATATATATATATATATATATATATATATATATATATGTAAGACAAAAAGAGAGCTTGAGAAAAAAGCCATTTATACTGAAAATAAACTTAGAACTACATGAATTGTCACATAAGAAAGTGATGATTGATTCTCTATGGAAGCTCAATGTTTGATGATATCCAAAGCACGATCTTTTGTGTTTGTGAGCTGGTTGAAATTTTGACTTTTTACTCATTTTTTTCTTCTTAGTTTCAAGGAGAATATAAACAGTTTGGTTCTTGCCTCCAAAATTCGTCAAGCTTCAGACTTCAATACTGCAACAAGACAAACCACCACTAAAGGAAAACGCAGTCAAAGCCATAGTTAATCACTTCCATGAGCTACAAAGCAAAAGCTTGAACCGTCATTCCACTTACCTCACTAAACTCAACCTTAGCTGCTGCACTTTGTGCTTTTGCATATTTGACAAGATTTTGCCAGAATCTTATAATTCTTAATCTTTGTAGTTTTGGAATATGTATTTGACAATTCATTACAAGTTTTTCTGTTGCTTTTGAACGTTGTATTATCATCAACTTATCATTCGTTGCACACGTGATGGTGGAGTCACAACTCACAGAGTCGATTTTACTTGTGATCACACTGAAGACTCACGAGTCAATGTAATAGTTGTATTTTTAATATCACCAAACCCAAATAATCTTACACTTCCAGTGTGGGTAGCATCCTAGTAATTTAGTATATAGTAAAATTGGTTTTTATAAACTAAAAAATAGAAACAAACCTGTGTATGAAATGAAAATGATTATTAGCGCATCATCTTTTATCACTACTTTCAACACCTGATGAAAGAGTCCTTCCAACACTTCTGTCCAAACATCAAATGATCATTGGTCGTATAGTTTTTGATTTTGACATTTTTAAAAGATTACTATGATTCTTTCTTGCCGGAATAGAAGTTTAGACATTTACTATTTGTGAAGTATACTAGATTTGTTATACAAAATTTTTTTTTTTTTTAACAATTAGATCGATAAAGTCCAATCCATAACCTAAAGTTCACCCCTAAAATCTTGTTTTTTAAGTTACCATAATGTAGTGGGTAGGAATCGAACATTTGTGCCAAATTATTAGCTGGATTATTCTAACCACCATACTAAGAGCAACTCGGCCGTTATACAGAATATGTCAACCAATTTTCTGTTTTTGTTAGGTTGTTGGTATATAGCAAGTTTTGATTCTCGAAAAAGTTCTCTATTATTACTTTCTGTGGGTCGAAATCTCGAAAAAGTTCTTTCAAATCATTATCTAATGGATATTTAGATTTTGTTTTACTTTGTTTATAAGATATACATAGAATGTCATTCAATAATTTTATATATTTAATATCAAATAAAACTCAGTGTTATATAATTATGTTTTGGAGAAATACATTTTTTTGGTCGGAAAAAAAGAAAATTTATCCTTCCAAATGTATTCATCATAACGAAATAAATCAACTACACAGACTAAAACATGGATACCCAGAACCACTAATATCATCCGCCAAAAGTGGTTGAATATCATCCAGAACAACATCTTGGAGAAATACATTAAACTATGCTAAAATATGATGTTGTTGGATTACCTATTTTGTTAATGTATTTAAAATATATTGAAGTCTTGTTATTCAATGTAAACATGATTGTGTAGTCTATAGATTTTGATAGAATTTAATGTGTTTTTCTATTTAAAACAAATATAAACATTTAAGTTTTCTTGTTCTCTCTCGTTTTCTGCCATCATAATCTAGCGCCACCTTAATCCATTGGTCTTGGGAGAGGTGGCTTCCTCAGCTCCGGCCGGCATGGCCTCTCACCCTGGTCTTTGCTTTGTCTTCTCTGTTTAGCTATGTCGTGTAAAGAGATTAACTTTGCCATCCTTGAGTTCTGGTTGTCGTTCTGGTAGCTGAAATAAGTTTTACCGAGAGGTGTGGAGGATGGTTTCATCATTGGATTAGCAACTTTGTTTGTTGTTTGTTTTTTTCCCATCGTCAGTTCTTATTGAGAGGTTTGATCTTGCCAATGAGCATTCCTGCAGAATAGACTATGTCTCGAAGTCGATCCTGCTGGTCGATGGTGTTCGAAAGATCTGTGTGTCGTGGAGTCAAAGAATCTTTGCCATGTTTTTCACAACAACTTCGGTGCCGTTCACTACAACTATGATGCTCGATTCTCCATCAACCGCCATTGAAATATTGTTATTTGCCTCTCCGTTGAGGTCTAATTGGGTTTCTGGTGATCCTTAATTGGTCCTCTGGTTTTGGTCCTAAGTACCCTTTGTTTGCTTCTTTTAAGACTACTTGGTTTAGTCTACGATTATTTGATTTTTCTTGCCTTTATAATCCTTCTCCTCTCTTGTTAATGGAGTTACCCTTTCCTTCTATAAGTGATCAGAATGGAGTTACTAGTGGTTGCGAGTTTTTGGCTATATTCTATTAGTGTGGCTACTCCAATGGATTGCTTTGTTGGTTTGCCACTTCATTGTGTGTCTCAAATTCAAATGGGTCATAGCTTTGAATGTGCCTCTAATTGATGTTTATAGCTTCTTTATGTAGGCTCATGTCAATTACCTTTTCTTCCTTTTGACATGTGTCCGCTTATCTTTATTGCTAGACACGTCGTACCAAACTTATTTTCCTTCTAACATCATGCTTGAGACTATGCAGTAATTTTTTGTGCAATTGACATTTTTGTTGTACTTGTAAAATTTAATACATAAAATTTTAGATGGTCAAAAAAAAATGTTAACAAAATCTTACTCTTTTCTTAATTGTTGATCTAATTGTTAACAAACATTAAAAAATTATTTGTTACTAAAAGTAGACTTGATTGTGTAGTCTATAGATTATAATAGAATTTAGTATTTAAATAGTAACATAGAATTCAATTATTTAGCCGGATTCATCTGGATTTAGTTCATTCCATAATTTAGTTGATACCATTTAAACATACATCAACTCTACAACCTTTTATTATTATTTAAAGTTTCAACTAAAACTTAAATAAATATAACTTAATTATAACTAACAAAATAAGTCGTGTATAAGATCTGTGTGGATTCAACTCAAGCTTTTTAAGTTTTCAGGTTTTTGATTTCACTAATTTAACACCTATTCAGACATATTTTATGGATTAAACTCGATTCGGTATAGATCGGGTATGGGTTTGATTGTGGTAGTTGCTAAAACTCCAAATTTTATGTGAATTATTTGGTTTTTTGATAGGGTTAGAATTTATGTATTTTTGTTTCAAAATCAAAATAAAATAAGATTTAGTAAAAACAGTATAACAAAATTCAGACTTTAAATAAAGATTTAAATATTGTTGACTTTTTTGTTATTTCATTCCAAAATGAATAATAATATAATCAAATTTATAATTATAATTTTAGATATTTTACATATTAATTTTTTGATAAAAAAATAATTTCCGAGTATATAATTGTATTTCATGTATCTTAAATATCTCATTCAGTTCTAGGTATGACTCATGTTCGAATTTGGTTTTTTAAGTATATGAATCTAGGTTCATTTGACTATTTAGTCAATTCTAGTTTGGTATCTATTTCAGATTGAATTTACTTAAGTTTTATAGATAATTATTTAAGTATACATATATATATACATATATTAACCAAAATATTATGGAGGTTTAATTTTTATATAATGTTCTAAATTATTATTTAACTTTTAAATATTAATTAAAAAATTTCATAATTTATTTTTAAATTAAGTTGTTTAACTACGCATAATATTATTTATTTTGTTACCATACTAATACTTTAATTTTCACCAAATTCAAACAGATTCTTCTGTTACTATTTGATTTTGGTTTATTTAACGTAATTTCACTAAAAATTAATATAAACATTTAGTTAGATTTTGCAAGTGACCTTAAATCTAATAGCAGGCTATAAGTTCACTAAAAGCAAATGCACTTGCACATCCTAAGATCGAGTCCTACCGTATACATTATGTAGGAATTTGGCTAATGGATCGGCCAGTTGTAACCTAGTATTGACTAAAAAAAATATTTAGTTAGATTTCACATTCAGTCAAATTTAGCTAGATTTTAGAATCAATATGTTTTGCTATCTAAACAAGTGCAAAGGGAGTCCTATTTTCAGCGGGTTTTTGTTATTTTATAATGTGTTCTATTTGCTTTATTAATCAAAACAGATTGAATTATAAATAATAAAACAAATAATAAAAAATAAAAAAGTACTAGTTTGAGAGACTCCCACATCGGCAAGCTGAGAGTTTGTTCAGCGAGAAAAGTGAGTATAAAATAAAGCCTTGATCGATTTTTAAAAATCACGCAGCCATGTGGTGAGCACATAGCGAACTATTCTTTCGCCTTTTACTAAAGAATACCGTGTGCTCTCCACGCAAAGTGGCATACGCCTATTTTTGGAGGGTCCTGCCTTTGGGTGGGCCTAACAAATTATAGTTGAAATTTTGGGCTTAAACACTTTTCGGCCCAATGTTTAGTGCAATCTAAAGTTTTGATGCATTGTCTATCAAATCAGCTTGCAAATGTCTTAAATAGATATACCAAATTGGATAAGTTGTAAATTTGAGCTGATCACATGGATAGAGAAAGCAATTAATATATATTGCTTAAAACAGATAATAGGAGGGATCTAGGTTTTGATGATCTTCACATACACAAATTATTTATATCTTCTTATGCTTAATTATATAAAATGCCATTTTGTTCAGTTTTTCTTGCCGATGAACAAACCCCACTTCTGTTCACCACTTGAGCTCCTGAGTAGCTTTGACTTCCATCCACCTACTATATCCTCGTAATCCTCTTTCGAGAAGTCGCTGATGAATTCATCCTTCTCCTTCTCCACTGCGTCCAGTTCACGTTTCAGAACTTTCATGAACTGAAAAACCAAACAGCCAAATGGTTTCAAGTTCTTTTTTGAGTCATTTAAGGAAGAGCATAGAAAAGCTTCTTACCTGATCAGTTTTATCCTCTGCAATCACGTCCTCGAATCCAGCATCTTTCAGCATCTGTCAAACCAAGTAAGTTTAGGAGATTCTGGCTTTTTTGAGTAAAGATAAGAGAATCTTAGACAGGTTCTATGTCTGTATATACCTGACCGTATGTTTGTACATCATGAAGATCATAACCTCGTTGCTTTATGTAATTTGCAAAGTCTACAGATGGTGTTTTGGGGCTTCTACAGTAATCTGTAATAAGAACTTTCCCTCCTGGCTTCAACCATTTGTAAAATGTTCTGAACAATGCTGGCTTGTCCTGAGAGTAACACCAGCAAATTACTAATTGGAGAAAGATAAATGAGAGAAAGAGATCTCCACCAACAAAGCTACAGAATGAATTAATACTTGGATATGCAGAATGGTGTCTCTGCTGTAAATAACATCAAAGGTGTTATCAGGATACTCCTTCTTGGTGCAATCGGCTACTTCGAATTCTACAGAGCATTTCAATCCAATTGCGTGTTCAAGTGCAAAAGAGATCATGTTTACAGATAGATCAATCCCCACAACATCCACATCAAAGTTCTCAGCCATGTAGAAGTCTCCTCCTCCAATTCCGCATCCAACATCTAAAACTTTCTGGCCTGGTTTCAGATCAAGTTTATCCACAAATTCCTTTGTTGTCTCTATATTAAAGGTTAAAACAACAGAACAAAGATCAATTAACTCTGACATTCAAATACAGAACCATTAAAACAGCAGAGATGATACGAACTTAATGACTAAAGAGCATACCAAGTCCTCCTGTGCTAACAAACCCTGGTCCAAAGACACGCTCATAGCGTAAGATACCACTAGACTTATACTGGACATTGTCCAAAAACCGTTGGAATCCCCTATCATTATCTGAGCTGACCTTTTGCCAAAGCCAGCATATCTGAAAGTTAATATGAAAAGTATGTTAATATGAGAATTCCATCAAAAAGTGGCTAAAACAGGAAGAGGCCTATTACCTGGTTCTGGTTCTTTTTGTTTCTCACATAAGCTCCAATGCATTTACAGCTAACTAAAGAGAGTTCGTATGAATTCCCATTATCGTCATTCATATGGCACTCTTTGAAAAGCTGAAAGAAATTCATGGACCAGAAATTAAAACAATTGTCTAAAAACAGAAGAATGGAGAGATGTATAGGTAGCAAGCATACCTTAGTGTAAAACTTGGGTTCACGGTAGTGTGTTGGGTTGTACTTCCGCTTGTTATCACCAGACTGATGGAAACAAGACTCCCGAAAGAAAACGTAGCCCCCAACCTTTGTCCATCGTAACATCTTTTTCGCCAAATCCTCAACCTGAAATAAACTGACATGCACTTAGTCCAAGTGTGAGCTTTTCTAAGGAGGTTCCTGCAGTGATAAGTTAAATGATTACCTCTTTATCAGAGAGATACATTAGCAGCCAGTTGGAGAATACCAGATCCATAGAGTCATTTGGAAAGTTCATGTCCGGGGATGTGACATCAGAGCACATAAATTTGACGTTCTTGTAGTGTCCATTAATGTTTTCATTCTGCAGATAAGACTCTCATGAGGCTAAAAAGAGACAGTGATTCAAGTAGCTAGCTAGATAGAACAAGCAGAGGCGTGATCTAACCTTTTTGATAAAGCTTTCTATGAAGTCAACCGCAACAAGCTTATCGGCTTTCTGAGCTAATTCAGTAGTGAAACGACCAATGCCAGCACCAAACTCTAGCACTGATTTCCCTTCAATCGGTGGAAGAAGCGCAAGTATCTGACACGATATATAACCTTAGTAGCTTTCGTTAATGTGTCTTTGACACACAAAAGACTGCATCTAAAGTGCTGTTGATTTCTATCATATATAAGGGAATACTGAGACTCAATGTTCATCTGAATAGCTAAGATGATAAGTTTAGGTGAGTCTGAACTTACCTCAGGTCGTTCTTCTTTGTCGAGGTCGGCAGCTTTGGAATCAAGCATCATCGCCTCAACACTTAATCCCACAGAGTGCTCTTTCCAGTAATTCTTTTGGATTTTACGCTCCTCGCCTGCAAGTTTCGATCCAAGAAAATCAATGAAGGAACAACTACTAATATCTTACCAGTGCCCATTGGAAAGTCCCAAAATTTAAATCTGATTTACATCATCGAGGGAAGCTAGATGGAAATTATTCCAAAATAAAGATGGGTTCGTTTCGAATTCGGGAAAAAACCAATAAAGTTGCGCAATCGTGCACCGCTTCATCGTGATCCAAATTCCCTAGACTTCTCTGTTTCTGGACTGAGCTCTGTTTGCCAACAGAAAACGAAGCGCTTACAAAATTTAAAGTCCGGTTCACGTGTTTTCTTTTCTAATTTCCGGTTATTGGTCGGTTTTGGGTCACAGACCGCAGCAGAACCTGTAACTTTCTCTATCATGGATCCGCAATTCAAACACGAGTAAAATTGGTGAGGGACGATGGGCCGTTAGGAGAATCTAATTTGTAGTTACGTGAAAACATATGGCGTATTCTACACCGTCCGATTTAGCTTGTTCACATGATTTGGCGTAAATGGAGTGTGTCCCACGTTAATTAAGACATTCGTATTTTCCCCCTTTTTTAGAAAATATATATTAGTTCTGAATAGTTTCTGCGTTATGACTTATGAGGAATTGTTTTTAACCACAATCTAAATTATTCCGATTAACTTAGTGATGGAATCTTCTATTTTTTTTATGTGAATTAATATTACAAAAATAAAATTTTAATTTTAGCACGGATTCTTATACGATTACGTAATAAGCAAATTGTATGACTCTCTCCGTAAGATTCTAAAGTACAGTTTTCCTAAATTATAAAAAAATAGAATAATTATATAGAGATAGTAGAGAAAGAGAGGTACATGAAACTTTCCTCTCAAATGATTTTTGTAATTAACTAACAAATAAAAATGTATCTTTATATATGTAGTATAACTAACTTAATTTTAGAAAGAAGATATCAGACCATGTTAAACTAAATTTATTTAGTAAAATAAAGATATCATGTTGCAGTTCTCTTCCAGACACTTTATGTAAATTCACAAGATCATAGAAGAAAATGGAGAAAGAAGAGAGAACATTAGTAATGGATAAGTAAATAAATTAGACAGGTAACAAAATAGAAACAGTGAATGTTAAAAAAAAATGAAATATATAACAGTTTCATTTTAATCTAATTGATTAACGTGTTGAATATAATTGAGGATTATTAAATATTGTCCATCGGTTCTTCTGAACAGCTTAAGATCAACTAAGAGCAGAACTGGAGAGGAAGCTTACATAAGTTTTTGGAGAAAGAAGAAGAGATGGAGCCATTAGTGTGAGTTTGAGCCATTCTATTGACAAGAAGAAGAGAAAACAAAGCAGAGTTTTAGGGTTTTTATGTGTGTTGTACGTTCTTTGTGTTCTTCCTTCTGATCTCATTATATAGAGAAAAAATCTATTTATTTTTGAATTTTTTGTAGTTTTCTTTTCATTTGGTTGCAGAAAGAAACACTTCTTTAATCTTTACTATTTCCAATTTTTTTATAATAATGATTACGATATTATAAAAGAAAACTGGTCCAAATTGTTTTTCTGGCAACATAAATTTTATAACTAATTTTAACGATAACGTTCGCCGAGTACAGGTGGTCCAATGGTGTTGTCACTTTAAAAATTCTCAAGGCACCAGGGATCGAACCTCCTACCTGCAGTTGAAAGAGGGGAATTAAAAAGCCACTAGGCTAGTTGACAAAAAAAAAAAAAACGATAACGTTCAATAATAATTTAGATTAATTGAGATAGCAAGTCAGCTGTCGTTCTTCTTTTTCTATTGACAAAGATAGCAAGTTAGTTCTTGACACAGAAAATAAATAGATGGTATTATCAAGTGGGTTTGATCAAATAAAAGAGGTTATGAATTCAAATTCATTTAGTATGAGTGATTTATTCTTTAAACATAGTATTATCAACAATTGGTCCTAAGTATTAGAAGAGACTACACAACAAAAATTTGGAACTTTTACGGTTTATGAAAAAGAAAAAAAAATGGCATTGAAGTTCTTTGATTTTAACTACCTTGTCAGCACAATGTAACCAATTAAGTTCCATATATAAACAAAAGATATATAATAGAGTTTCTCATTTTCATGTTAAATACATGGATCGATGCTATATGCTAATATACTTAGGGTTTCTGGATTTCTAGGCTAATTAAAATCTAAGATTCATGGCAATTTGTTTTGCGTGTATACATATATATATATATATATATATATTATGTTTGATTGGTGATACTATAAGAAAATATAGTAAATTTTGACCAAAAATTCTCTTTTGATCAAAAAATATGTCAAAAATCTAGTTTTTTTGACCAACTTTAGATCAAAGTATAATTTTTGGTCAAGAAAATTGATCAAAATTTACATTGTTTTCTTGTAGTCCATGGTTGAAAAAAAAAAAGAACTGTTGAAAAAATATCATTTAAAAATAGTTGAAACTAGAAATTAGCAAATTGTCAGTCTGTAATCAGCGGTCAAAAACGCTTATAAATAATTTCAACTGATAATTTCAAACGAAATTGTAGTTGATAGCAAAATAAACAAATCGCTCATGCAATTACTAATCAAACCAGATACATACACTTATGTCATCTTTTATGTTAGCTTTTTTTTTTTTTTGTAATTGTAAAATGAGTTTTATGTTAGCTTTGCTAAAGAAAATTGTGATAGTTAAGAAAACGAAACCAAACATATCACAACTCAGACAAAAATTTATAACCGTTATATAAGTAGCTAGATTATATAAAGAGTGAACATATCATTTTGATTGGTGCAAACAGATTATAACTTCATAGATTCTAAATTTTATAGATTCTCTCCTTTTTTCAAGTTGGAATCATTGATTGAGATGGGAGGAGGGCATAAGGGTAAATAAAGAACAAATATCACTATTAAGCAAAGTAAGTAGTAATAAACAGTTAAAAGTCTTTGAGAAGTAGCGAACAGACAGTGATCCCAAGATGCTCCGAATGGCCAACTTTTGTAATGAATCTTTTAATCCCATGGTTCACAGCCACATCATTTGTTTTTCTTCTCTCCTGTCCTCTGATTTTTGGAACAGATTTTTATTTCTATCATTATCATTACTAAAAGATTATATATAGAAAGCCTAAATTTACAAAATTAAAATTATAGATTTATGCTTCAAATAAGTAGAATTGAGAATTATTTGAATGATAGTTAAAGCAAACATCAAGATCAGGTGCTAACTACCTTTTTAATAAAATGATTTAGCCATAAACAATATTTACATATTAATTATAATTAATATTGGTTTTTAGGTTACCAAATTGCTATTGGCTATGTAGATTCGGTGCCCTAGTAGCTAGAAAAAAAAAAACCATTAATTAGTTTTTTTGCTAAATATTTATTTTCCATGACCACCAAGATTGTTATAAAGATAAGTTCCATGAATATTCATGATTTCGACCTACATGTCTTTTTTTTTTCATCGCTTTAGAAGATTCTAGATTAGTATTGTCCTTTAGGTTTGCGAGATTCTACAACGTTGATTGTTATATCATAAATATACAAAATATCATATTAATGTCAAATAATAATTTTACAAGAAGCAAGTGACCAAAAGCTGAAAGTCATTGTAGGGAAGAAATGGAAATTAAGCAAGCAACTTGACATTGCTAAGATCCATATAGTGGGAAATTAGTGGGTCTACTCTCAATTCTTGGACCACAATTTAGTTGAGTTAAAGAGGAGATTTTCAAATTTTTTGTTTTTAAATATAATGAGCACATAATGAATGGAACAAATATGATTGCCTATAGCATATAGTATAATTTCTTTCTCGAATAGTGATCATATACAATTGTTGTGATTGGACCACTTCAACCGCAAACTACGATCACCATTTCACAGATTTGTTCCTGGATTTTTAATGTTTATTATAACATGTTTTTTTAGTTTAGAAACAATGATTTTATCAAAGTAAATATTTTGATTTTAAATATCTTTTTTTCATATACGCTATTTTAATCTACAAAATATAAATTTATAGTAAAAACTACCCTTAAAAAACATTTTCTCCCTTTTTGAAAACCTCTCTAGTCCAATTACAAAAATCACCATAATTTCCTCCTCTTCCGACACCAGCGACGCTGCTCTCACCAGATCTCGTCGGCGTTGGATTCTATTTGTACCATGCATTTGCTCTATATTTCCCTAGGTGTTATCTCTTCTTTGTTTCCCTCGCCGTACAAAATCTATGACCGGTGAATGTGAAGCTCGGAGCTTTGTCTTTAGAGGACGAAGACATCTCCAGTGCTTTCACAACTATGCTCCTTCGTCGGAGTTGAGGTCCATGTACCTTCCTTTGTTCTTCTCGTCTCCGTCTTCTTCTTCGTCTGTAGTTGTTGTTGTTTTTTTGGCGTTTCACTTTATTCTGGTGGTACTCAACCGCCAAGACCACCACCTCCATCCATCTCCTCTTTGCGCTCTCCATGTCTTGCTAATCCGGTCAAAGTTTATCTTTTCCTCTGGCGAGGCTCTGATCTGGCGAATTGCTCCATCTTCATATATGTCGTGTCTAAGCACACGAGCAACCGCTGCTCTGTTGAGTGTCTCTTCCACAACAAACAACAAAACCTTAGCTAGCTTTGGCAATCCGTTTTTCAAATTAGCTGCTTGTCTGTCCAGCGAGGACCCGAGATTATCCGGCGCCGCCTCTGTACATCGGGTGAAGGGTTGTATCTTTGCCTTCGACCTAGGTTTTTGGCCAAACTTGATTTTGGGTTTTTCTATTGGCCTACGACCCAGTATGCAAAAGCATGGTCCTTTAATGGATCCACAAGTCAAGTTCATTTTCTTTCCTAGGCAGAACTAATTGCACTTGAGACTATTGGCCCACAGCCTGAATCTCTTATATCATTCTTTTACTTTTCCATCAAAGAAAATTATTATCTGTCATTTTTTTTTAGACCATTTCCAACAATTAGAACCCCAAGTGGGGTTTTTAACATTTTTTTAATATAAAATAATGATTTGTTCAAAGCTAAGAACTCTATAATAAGTTTTAAATTTTTTGGGACTCCAATGGTAGAACCCCAATTGGGGTTCTTAAGTTTTTTTTTTTTTTATGTAATAGTAAAATTTATGATGTTAAGATTTATAAACATAGACTTTTGCAAAGTAATATCTAATCATATTCTGCATATTCTCAATTAATTGTGTCTTCTGCATACTGATAGGGTATTTGATCTCCCCTCACTGATTTGTTATCTTCACTGACAAAAAGGCATCCACAACCTTCAAAAAACATGTGATTGTAACAGTTCAAGGTATTGCTGCAAGAAAATAACAACGGTTTCTAGACAGTACAAAGGAAAAAGAACAGGCACAGATAGAAACAAGCCTCCCAACACAAATGGTTTAGTTAGAAATTATGCACTTCCATGTGATTGCGAAATAAGGAGAACTGGAAACATACCAAATTGGCAAAGAAGTCGCTATTACTAGATATCAGTTTTGAGGACATGCTCCTTTTTTAGCACAGTTTATCAATGGAACTTTCCCAAGTTTTTCAACCTAAAGAACCCAAAAATAAGTAATTACTTGAAGGCATCAGAGACCACCACCATGGTGAACTTATCCACCTATACCAACACAAAAACTTGTGTAAAAAAGACCATATGCATTGCACGACATAAAGTAAAATCTTACTCAAATGTTGTATCTCGTTCAGAATGTAGATGCTTGAAGTCAAAGGCGAAAATTAGACCATTACAACAGCACTAACCTTTGTCACCAATTTCTCGTCTATGTATTTGCAAGATTCTCTCATCGCTAGCTGTCAACAATAACACAAAATTATGAACACAGTGGAAACATTTGAGTAATGCAGGTCACTACATATGAAATTAATGTTGTGGCCTACCCTGTATCCATTGATTATTGATGTTGGATAAATTTTGTTCCTGACCAAATCATTTGCCCTTTGCAAATATAAGCATAAGACAATTATCATCAAGTAGTTGCCATGTGAAAAATCTTCACAGCTTTGGGAAACAGGAATAAAAAAGCCAATGGTAATAATAATTGAATTAATCTTCAGCAATTCAGCAGCTACAATAACAACAGATGTAGTTCCATCACCAACTTCTCTATCCAGGAGTTCAGCTAACTCCACAAGAACCTATCATAACAAAAGCCGACAAGCATAAATCATGATATTTTATATATGTAAAAACATATAATGATGATAAAAACTTGCAAGAAACAAAGCACATATTTCTCGTCTTCTGTAAGTCGTCCCCTCACAGAGAAGACCAACAAGACCGCATGAATCCCATCCTCTGCCAAAGTTATGCATCTCACAATTTCTTTACCGATAAAATCTGCTGAAGTGGACAAATCAAACAGACCTGTGCAACTAAACAATCACAACTAAACGTTTACAACAACACATCATCAAACAACCCTAAACTCATAATCAAAGAACCATAACAACTAAACGTTCACAATATCTTACCTATCCGTCTAGAAGAGAAGAACCCTCAATGATTTGTGAAAGAATCGATCCGATTTTTTCTCCAAACTCGGATCTTTGAAGCAACTCGCCAAATGGTGATGACCACGGTCCGATATGCAGAGTCACTGCCTCTACTGCTCACACGTGGCCGTCCAAATGAAGAATCGTGCTATTCTCGCCGTCGATTGGAGAGATCGCCACCAGAGGAGAAGAAAAGAATTGTTTTCGCTCGAAGAAACAATGAGAAATGTTTCGAGACGCAGCCAATTTTTTTTTTCAGCGCAAAATCCATCAGCCAATTACACACTGACATGTCACCGTCTCTTAACATTTCTAAAAACTCTTAAATAAAAACCGGTTCTACACATTTCTATCTATTTTTTACTTTAATGAAATGCCATTAATTGATAAGAACCTCCTTAAAAGACCTCGTTGGAGGTGCTCTTACATTTTTTCCGTTGAGGAGAAAAATCTCATTTGTGTCTCCTTTTGTTAATCACATTCAAAAGCTCACCTTTCATTGTTTGTTGAGCTCTCGGATTAGTTCATCCGCATTTACTAACATTAGAACATCTATTCCCAAAAGATTACGAGAAGATTCAACTGAAATTTATCAAGACTGAATCGAGGACCTCCATATCTTTCAAAAAAAGTTATGTGTTGTTTTGATTGATATTCTCTTTATCTTCTTATTATGCTTTGCTGCTTCAGTTTATGTAATTGTGCCTTATGGCTTAAGTTTGAACCTTACTGTAATCACATTTTAATCATCTAATGAAGAAGCTTAGTGACAAAAAAAAAGTAAATTTATATATTATTACTTCATTCCATAATATAGTTATAGACGTATATAGTCTTCGGTCATAAATTAATGTATATGAGCAAATACGTATCAGATATTTTAAACAAAAAAAAAAAAACGTATCAGATTAATGAGTATAACTAAACAACCGGCCAAAAGAAACCAATATAGAATAATGTATATACCTTATAGAAGCACTATGCAAGCCAAAATAATTGTAGTATAATGGTACTTTTGTGGAAGAAATTGTATAAAATATAATAATTTTTAGTCGAACAGAGTTGATTAGGTAGATAGATGACAACTTAGTTACTTATATACTATAGCGTAAATTTGCAAAGGTTTGGATTTAATTTCTCTTAAAACTTATCACACTGTTTTGAGGTGAGCAGATTTTATACTTGTTTGATGATGTGAAGTCTGTACTAATATGTTGTAGGAAACAGAGCCGTGGATAAGCACGTGTGAGGTGACATCCGTCATAAGGCCCAAAAAAATAGAGGACCCAATGTAGAAATATCTTTAATCTTTTTTCTAAAAAATTAATAATTTTTATACACATATCATATTACAAAAAAAAATTCTTTTCACACCATATTAAAATTTTCTTATTGTAAACGTGTTTTTTTTTCTTACGCCATATTATTGTTTTTTAGTAAGTTTTATTTTCTTTTTAGCAAAATTTAGGGCCCAAAATATTTTTTCAACCAGTTTGGTAAAAGACAGTTTTGTTTACTAGCACAGGGTCTTTAACTTTATTGAGACGGCCCTAGTCGAAAATCTTGATCCTTTTAAATAAATATTTGAGAAGTGTTTATATCCGTAAAATTTATCTTGTTTATCAAGATTATATATCTTTGATGCCAAGAAAAGAAAAAAAAAAATATATATATATATATATATATACATAGAATCAGCAACGACCGTAGAAAAAAATCACTAGATGTATGAACAAAATAGGTAGTGGTTCCAACGAATAAATAGCTTATTCTCCATTATTAATCAACTTGATTAGCCTACTTGCCCTAGTAATTATTTATATGAAACTAGATAAAGACCCGTGCGATATACGGGTTTTTTTACGTTTGAAAAGTTTATTTTCAAATTTTGGTATTTATTGTATCTTTGTTTTTTGAATCATAAAACAGACACTCTTGTCCGATGTGCAAGAAATCTTTCTTTATATAATAAGATTTATTTTTAATTTTTTTAATATATCATCAAAATTTTTATGATCGTTGACACGTGGAAGAATCCAATTAATTAGTAACTTTGAAAACCTTACTTTGTATAATAAGATATTACATACAGAGTGCTCACTAATCTCTATATAGATAATTACATATATAATATTTATTTTATAAGTAAGATATTTGTAATTATTTTATTGAATTTTATTTTCCTTTTAGAATATTAACAACCTTATTATTTTTAAATTATGATATAATTAATCATTTACTATTCATTTTTATGTTATAATTCAGTTCCTTCATATAATAGGATTTCAAATAGATATACATATTTTGTGTCATAGTTATGATTACCTTTTTTAAAAAAAAATTTAGATATATCACCAAAAATTTTATGATCGTTGGATTTGACACGTGCAAGAATCCTATTAAATACTAACTTTGAGAAACCCTTCTTTATATAATATGATTCAATTCCTTCGTATAATATGATTTCAAATAGATAATAAATATTTTATGATATAGTTATTATAATCATTTTTTAATTGTTTTAAATATATCACCAACAATTTATTATCGCTGGATTTGACATGTGGAAGAATCCTGTTAATTATTAAATTTGAGAAACCCTTCTTTATATAATAAGATTTGAAACGTGGAAAAATCTTTTAAATACTAACTTTGAGAAACTCTTCTTTATATAATATGATTCAATTTCTTCATATAATATGATTTCAAATAGATAATAAATATTATGTGATATAGTTATTATAATATTTTTTATTGTTTTAAATATATCACCGAAAATTTTATTATCGTTGGATTTGACATGTGGAAGAATTCTGTTAATTATTAACTTTGAGAAACCCTTCTTTATATAATAAGATTTTTTTAAATATATCATCAAAAATTTTATGATCGTTCTCGTTGATTTGTAACTTTTAAAACCCAACTTTAATAAAATATAAATATAGAATAATTTTTGATCGTTGAATTTGATACGTGGAACAATCATGTTGATTTGTAACTTTTGAAACCCAATTTTATATAATAGGATTAGTTTATTTTGAAATCCAATTTTATATGATAGGATTAGAATTATATTTTTTTGTTTGATTTGACATATGGAATAATTTCGTTGATTAATAACTTTTGAAACTCAACTTTATATAATAGGATGATAAGATCTTATGCTAATAATAGTAAAATAAAATTATAATACATTCAATTTAAAGTATTTACCTTTTTTGTTTGTTTGTCTTGATTGTGTTGGATGTAACGAAAGAGATATAATTAAATTGGAGAAAACTTGAAAATTTGGAGAGTATTGAAAATATTATCTATGTGTTTATGTATATATAGCAATTGATATTCACAATTCCCTTTTATATTAGGATTATATATACAAATTTCCTTTTAGATTAGAATTATGTATACAAATAAATATTTATGAGATATTTAGATAACTTCTTA
>OVAX01001972.1:0-35854 GCA_900406405.1 Lepidium africanum | reverse complement strand
GTTATTCTTGTTTTACAAGTGATCCTGTGTGGGGAAAGTATTGTACGAATCCCAACAGATTTAACCCAACACGGGGGTTCTTATTGGTGACCTTTACCCTTATCTTTCACTTCTTTGGTGGAGAAACGTTGTCTGGATTGCACCTGCCGGTGAACATTGAATTCATGAACTTCACACCATCCTGGATCATCTTCACCATGTGATCAACCTTCGGGTCATCTTCTTCGTCATACCAGGAGATATGATGGACTGAACGTCAACCTGAAAAGAATGTTATTGCGGTAGCTTTAAAACGTACTCGTATTTAATATAATTCAACAAATTTGGACTTATCTACTAAATACAGCATACATGTGGTGCAGCTAACTTAAGAATTTGCATATAAAAGAGTTATCTACGTATACAAAAAAATATGTGCGTTTATGGTGCAGCTACTTGTAATTAATATAGTTCAACAAATTTAGACTTATCTACTAAATACCGCATACATATGGTGCAGCTAACTTAAGAATTTGTGTATAAAACAATTATTTGCATATAAAATATATATTTGCATTTATGAAAACCTATTTGCATATAACTTAACTGATTGTGTATATTTTATATTTTTGCGTATACCTACAATGATTGCGTTTACATTAACTGACAATCTTAGTCAATTTTTTGAGCGTTAGCCAGCCTAAAGCGAGGTTGTTTTGGTCCTTCCTCAGTACCGCTCTCTTCGTCATATTCAGAGGATGACTCCAAGATTATGGGCACAGATGATGATTCCAGCACGTCCTGAATGGATGAAACTGCTTCGATGACAACATACTGAAGCGCGTGAACAAATCCTTCAACCGCATAGCTCCCAGTTGCAAGTTGTGCAATGTCTTGCTCCCTGATAGATACCATCACCATGTCAAAGGACGCCCTCCCCCACGGGTATAACATAAATATGTTCAGATTCTCAGCCATCTTCGCATGCACTTTACTGATCTTTGTAGTGTGGAATGTTGGGAGGAGCAATCCATCAACAAGGACTAGAGCTGCTAAACATAGCTTGTGCTCGCAGTCGGTGATGATGTCCTTCTTGAGTAGGGTAATGGCACGTTTCACCGTGACTGCTTCTGCGCAGCCAAACAAGGTGGTGTAGTAAAGCAGCTCACTGGACATAGTGCTACTCTTTTGCTTCTTTTTGGGACGCTTAGGATATTTACCGCAATGAAGGCCACTAACAATTTTAAACTCCTGCAGTGAAAAACGAATAGGAGCACCCGCAAAAACTACCCAAATATCTTTCTTCTTTCAAATGTCAAGCTGCCTGCTTAGAAGTTGAACCACAAAACTAGCAGACCAGGCAGGCTTGGATGTAAGGTCTAACAAGTCTTTAAATTGACTTTCCAAGAAAAATTATTATTCCACAGGTTTCATAGCAAGAAGCATAGACTGCACCAAAGTTTCCTTTGGTAAACATTCACCCTCTCCCCCCTCCTAAAAACTGGCAATCCGCGATCATCCGAGATGGGAGGTTGCTGGGAGCCATATCAAACACCTATATGATAGAGTTTGTTAGAAAAGTTGTCTGGCATAAATCTTAGTGTACACAGCAAGTCTAAGTGTTCACAGCAAATCTCCCCACAACTCACACATGACATCGCTATTCATGAACCGAAAACCTCCACAAACTAAATAAACCTTTGCAAATTTTCCCTAAAATGTAGACTCATCTACTTAGAACATTCTCTGTACCATGTTAGCAAACAAAAGCACAAATAACAGTGGGCACAGACATAACAATATATTTATAATGTTAGATGCTAAAAAAAGACAAAGTGTGCAACTGTTTTATAGACAACAATGTTGGTGAATTGGAACATAAAATCATATATGTTAACAGCAAACGTTTATGTCAACAGCAAAAAATTGAAATTGCATCTATTGTTGTTGTTAAACCAGATACACATCTAAGTATATACACCAAGACTTGCCACAACTCACACATTACAGCACCATTCTGTAACCGAAAACCTCTGCAAACTTAATTTTCTCATAAACCTTTGCAGCTTTTTCCTAAGACGTAAAAGGTTTCATCTATTTCGAAATAAAATATGTGAGATCCTTATAAAAAAGCGTAAACCAAACTTGAAAAACACTGCAGAATCTCAACATCGTACATGTAAAGAAAACTGAACTAATTAAGAAATCAAAATGCTGGGAGTGAATTGATTAAAACTTTATTTTGTTTAAAAATTTTAAAAGTTAATAAACTTTTTAAGATAATATCTTTTATTTGAAATATAAATTTGATGATTACAATTTAAAACTTGAAATAAAAATTTTGAAAATTACAGAGTTTAAAACTTAAAAGTTTTTTAGAGAGAAGGCAGAGCGTTTTTAGTGAGAGAAGGGGTAGAGAATTGCTCGTCCCTCTTCCAAGGCTTGAGTATGGTATTTATAGAGGGAATGTGTCCCTCAGATCTTGACACGTGTCTTGGTACATGTTCTCCATCCAACGGTGCCGACACTTGCTTTGTCTTATTCTGCCAACACTTTGAGTGGGAATCTTTATGGGGTCCATTTGTGGGTCCTATTAGTGGGGTCTACTTTGCTGATTATCTTTTGTTTCTTTTTCTTCGTGGGTAATTTCTTGAATATGCAGATATACTCTTTATTTTATTTACAACCCTTAGCTAGTACTTAGAAATATAATATCTAAATAAAATACAGAGTCTACTAGAATATACATCGAAAACTAAATTGAAACTGCATCTATTGTTGGGTTAAACCAGATACACATCTAAGTATATACATCAAGACTTGCCACAACTCACACATTACAACACCATTCTGTAATAAAAAAACCTCTGCAAACTTAATTTTCTCATAACCCTTTGCAGCCTTTTCCTAAAACGTAAAAGGTTTTGTAATGGAATCTTGCTTTGAAAAACTAAAGATAGATAGCCTTATAAAAAAGCTTAAACCAAACTTGAAAAACACTGCAGGATCTCAACATTAGACTTATACCAGATCCACATCCAAACAGAACTAATTAAGAAATCAAATAGTTGGAGGTTGAAATCAAAACAGAGATGCTTAAATCATTTTGATCAAGCTGTCTTCAACTAAGGAAAACAAGTGGCAGCAAAGGACATTACATTACAAGCCTCGTCTACTTATGATGTTGTCTTTACCATAGGCGCCTACTCGCCGACAATCCAAACCCTAAACCAGACAACCTATGTGAAATCCTACTCTTAGACAAAACCATGAAATCAAAAAACAGAAACACTTAAATAGAAAAGTCATTGACAAACCTAGATAGCAAACCCAAAATAGCGAACAACCCAGGTGAGAGGACCGACCCTAAGATCCTTAAAACAATTAGAAAATCTAACATCATGAGTAGATAACGTACCTACGGCAATTTGGGGTTTCGAATGCTACAGAAGATCGGCAGCGGAAAGGTACCTCCAATACGAGGTCGTGCTACCAACAAGAAAAAGGAGGAGAAGTCGAAACACGAATAGTAGAGGTTGGAGTGGATAAGATGAATCTGAAAATATGTAACAATGTCGACGGTTGAAGAAGAGACAGAGGTGGGGTTTCTCTTTTTTTCCCCCTTTTAGTGAACAGCCACTTTAGTTGAAAAAGATCTTGTATGTTCCTTAGGGTTTGACATTCTATATTTTTGTTGTAACCACATAACAAAAACAAAATTGATTATGCAAATCAAATAAAATATAAATATTTTTAGATAAGTTAATAGAGGTAAAAAGGTCTAAAACTTTGGAACAGTCATCTATAAATTTAGCATAAACCTAAAAACTAAATACGAAAATTTTTCCTAATATTTATTGCAATTTCTCTTTATTTATTAGTTACAGTACAATTACTTAGTACCTTATGGAAGTGTATTTGGGGAAGAAACAATATATTTGGGAAAGTGTTTTTGATCAAGTAGTTGAGTGTCATCTATATGATATTGTAAGAGATCTACTATTGATTGAGTTTTGTCGATTTAATTGACAAAAAAATTATTATTATTTAAAGATGTTTTCGTTTGATTTTATTACCAGTTTAATATGCTAAAACTAAATTTTTAATTGATAAGAAATTTATAACTTTTTAAAGGAAAGAAAATAACAATTATTTACGTAAGAAGATTATTATATTTTTCCTATTTTATAGTATTTAATTGACATATTAGTAAAATACTACAAATTTCAAAATATGTTTAAATTGTCTTATTATATAGTATGTTTTATATATTTGTTTATGCTCGGAGAAATGTGGACCAACCTTTTTTTTTTTTTTGGTCACGAAAATAAGTTGTATTCATTAGGTGATGATGATTACATAATTGATCAGATCCAAAGTGCTATTTCTATCTGTCCGATCCATCGTAAAGAAAAAAAAGAATCAATCATGTATATGCCACCAACAATATTCTTTTTTTGTGCAAATGCCATTTTTTTGTTGGCTTATGGAAATACTATTATTTTGCAAAGGAAAAGTCCATATTATTCTCTTCAATCTATTTCCTTACTTTTTTGTCAATTGAACTTATTTAATTTTGTTTTGGGTTGGAAGATTTTGAAGAAAATTTTTTTTTTGAGAAATTGGAGAAGAAAAATATGAAATCAAAAAAAAAATTTAATATTTTATCTTGAGTTTAGTCTTCCTAGGGGTTTAGGGTTTAGTTTTGATAATTTCATATATTATTAAATGCAATGAAATTAAAGATTTTGAAAATTAAAAAAAGAAAAAAATTAAAATATTAGAGAAAAAAAATGTAATCAATTGTAATACTTTCCCTTAGGTTTAGGCTTCCTAAGTGGCTTAGAGTCTAATTTTGATAATTTCATATATTATTAAATGCATTGAATTTGAAGATTTTGAAGAAAAAAAATTCAAAAAATTGGAGAAAAATATGACATCAAAAGAAATTTTAATATTTTCCCTTGAGTTAAATCTTCCTAAGGAGTTTAGGGTTAATTTTGATAATTTTATATAATATTAAATATATTGAATTTGAAGATTTTGAAGAAAAAAATTCAAAAAATTAAAGAAGAAAAAAAAATGAAATCAAAATTTTAATATTTTTGCTTGGATTTTGGTTTCATAAGGGGTTCAGGGTTTAATTTTGATAATTTCATATATTATTAAATGTATTGAATTTGAAGATTCAAAAAGAAAAAAATTCAAAAAAGAGTTTAAAGTTTAATTTTGATAATTTCATATATTATTAAATACATTGAATTTGAAGATTAAAAAAGAAAAAATTTGAAAATTTGGAGAAGAAATAGATGAAATTAAAAGAAATATTAATTCATAATTTCATATAGTATTAAATGAAAGAAGAAGAAAACATAAAAAAAAAAATATCTAATTCTCATTTAGGAGTATTTTTTTCTATTCAAGTTAAAAAAAATGATATTTTTATAAGCCACTCCAAAAATGGTATTTCTACAACCCAAACAGAAAAAAAGTCCATTTTCTACAATAAACCCAAAAAGCAAAGTCATTAGCAGAAAAAAAAATGACAAAAGGAAAGCAAAAGAAAAAGATCAATAATTAAAGCTATGAAGTCAATAGTCTTCTTCCTCATCCTGCTGTTATATAATATATTTGTTTGGAATTAATTGTTTACGGTGGGGAAATATGGACCAACCAAATGAATCTCTTTACTGCTATTTATATCCATCGCTAAAAGAAAACAAATCACACCACAGAAAAAGAAAGTAAAGAAAAAAAGCAGAAGGAGAAGACCAATAATTGAAGAAATGAAGTCAATAGTCTTTTTCTTCCTCCTCTTACTCCTTGCAGTTGGAACCTCAGGGCAGATGATAACTGGTTGGGGAAATCGCACTTATCTTCAAGAACATGAAGTCTTTTGGGATTCTCTTCAGCGGAACAGGGATTCATATATAGTGAACGCAGCTCTACAACCTGAGAGCCGCTGTGGTAATGGCTTTGGTAAATGTACCAAACCCGATCCTAATAAACAATACTCAGGATGTACTGACTACTTATATTGCAAAAGAGCTGGCGACAGGTGAATGTCGTAACAAAGGTGTCTAATACAGATATGTTCTCTTCTATGTTTATTTATCAGAACCAAAATATATACATATATATATGTTCTCTATGTTCACTTATCATATGTTCTCTATGTTTCATCGTTCTGTTTGTGTCGTTCTAATAAGAGTTTGGAAATTGAGTGCTTTGTAACATGAAGTGTTGCCGAATTATCAAGTGAATTATTCCTTACTAGTTTTCTATAAAGTCGTACAAGTTAAATGAAAATATTCTATAAAATAGATTTGTTCTTGTATCTAGATTACTGCCCTACTTCCTTCAATTTACTAAAGCGATGAGTGCTTTTGAGTAAAAAAAAAAAAAAAAAAANAAAAAAAAAAAAAAAAAAAAGAAGAAGAAGAAGAAGCAATGAATGCGTATTGCTTAGTACCGATTTGTCACTCTCATCCCACCACCACTCATTTAATTTTACTATATAGATTGTGATCCAAACCATTTAATATTTGTAAGCAAATAAAAAAAATTGTATTTGAATGTATTTTATAAAGAATTAGTGATACTATACTCCAAAAATGATGTCTGTTATGAATATATATTATAGATGTATGTATAATAATTACTTATCTACAAAATATCTTATCTCTTATTCCTTATATATATATGTATTCATCCTTCACGGAAGTGAAATATCAACACAAATCAAAATAAAAGAAAAGTGATATCTCTCTCTTACTCTCCTCACGTGGTTCTTTCTTCTTCAATAATACAATACAACACAACATAACTCATAAATGAAAGAATAATTATTACAACTCTTTTTTTCACATCCCTCTACTACTTCTACAACTTATCTCATCTCTTATTTGTCATTTTCTTTTGTTGTTTTCCAATTGTTATTTTTCGACTTGTTGTTTTCCATTATACAAACTAATAGTTATAATAATATATATTGTATTTAGATATATTTTATAACACGTTATCAACAAGATTAGTCCCCAACCGGAAAAAAGTAAAGTTTAAATTTTGTCAATTTTATCTTTATACTTTTGTTATATTAAGTAACTGACACTCATTTATATATGATATATATTTCAATTTGTTCTTAAATAATAAATAAAAAATAACTTTGTTCAGTAGACAAATAAATAAAAATAAAATTGTACAGTATACAAATAAATAAAAATAAATTTACTCTATTGAAAAACAAATAAAATTAGTCCATCAGATAAATAGATAAAAATAAATTTGTTTTGAAGACAAATAATATATTTAAATTTATTGTCATTACATCATATTTAATTGCATCGTCTATCTTTTGATTATTTTCCAAGATTATTTTTTTATTAGTTTTGATAATTTTATTTTGATTGTATTTTTCTAACAGTTATAAAAATATCATAATATTCTAATCTATAAATACACTCATATTTCACTCATTTTCATCACTCAAAATTTTTTACCTCCTCTCAATTTTTTTCCCTATAAATTGATTCATTTTTGCAAAATGTGTTGGTTTTTAATCTTTTATTTCAGTATTATTCTTTACATTATTCCCAAATTTTTCGTCGGCGATTTCACTCACGCAGAATTTTGGATGAATTTTTGGTTACTTATTTGTACTTTGTATCTCTTTGTAATCGCCTGCTTATTTCATTTTTATATTAATCATTAACATGTTATTGTGTTATATTTAATTTTAAGTTAATAATAAAATTTATTGTTACTAAATTTATTATGCAGTAATCATGTCAAACTTGACTTAACTCGAGATTGCTGCCCTCAATATATCCGGACATAATATAAAAGATGGGCAAGTGCAGTAAAGCTACATTTGCAAGGAAAATGATTAATCGATACTATCTATAAGTCCCAAGAGACTCCTGAAGAGTCCAAGGCAAATGTCATGATATTCTTATTGCACTATATCCACGATGGTTTAAAGGATGAATATATAACGAAAGAAAATCTTGCAGATCTCTGGCAGTCACTCAAAGACAGGTTTGATCACCAAAAATTCGTGATCTTACCAAAAGCAAAACATGAGTGGCTGAACCTCCAGATCCAGGACTATAAAAGCGTAAGCGAATATAATTCTACACTGTTTGCAATCACCTTCAAGATAATTTTATGTGGAGAAAAGATCACTGATTACGATATGATCGAGAAAACCCTCCCGATCAGAATCATTTCCAGAAGAGAATATTACACCATCAAATTATAATAATTATGGGTGTGGACGCGGTTGAGGTAATTACCATGGTCGTGGACGAGGATGATATGGACACGGATATGGACGTGGATAAGGAAGAAAGTCCCGTCCTAATGATTTCAACAATGAAAGAAATAATTAGAAGTCAAAAGGAAAGGGAGTTGATAATAAACAACACGAAAATCGTTGTTATAGATGCGGCATGAAAGGACATTGGTCGTGTATATGTCGTGCGCCGAAGCATTTTGTCAATATTTATTAAGAATTGCAAAATAAAAAGGAAAAACAAAAGGAAACCAACTTCCTATATGGTGAAGCCGGACCTTTCTTTTGAAGCCGGATGTTTTTTGACAATGAAGTTGGGCCTTCTCTTGAAAACGAAGATGGACTTTCAGTTGATCTCAATGTAGCTGATTTCGCTATTGATTCTGTAGATATAAGCGAAAATCAGAATAATTACAATCTTCCTGAAGAAGAAAGTATGACATGATGAATAATTAGTTATGTTTGTATAATAAAAAAATATAATGTTGTTTATGTCTAATAAAATAGTTTTTGTAAAATAGGTGTTGTAATATGAAGCTTGTTTTATTATATTAACGCATGAATATTTTCAAATCAAGAAATGTGGAAATTCGAAAACAAGGATGGAGATATATGTCTAGCAGATAGTGCTACAACGCACACAATACTCAAAGATAAAAATTATTTTTTCTCCCTTAAAATAAATAATTCCGCTAGAAGCATGAGTACTATATCAGGTGGTTTAAAAATTATTATAGGCTCCGGAAGAACTTGTTTTTCAATGCCAAGAGGAACATAATTTGAAATAAATAATACGTTATATTCCTCCAAATCCTATAAAAATTTGTTGAGATTCAAAGATATTTGCAGAAATAAATATCATATTGAAACAATGAATAAAAATGTGTTGAATATCTTTAAATTACATCAGTCAATTCGGAAAGGAGTTATATATTGGAATAGTTGTCAGCTTTATCTTCTGGAATATATTCCACAAAAATAAATATGACTGAATCATATGTTACAGTAAACCCGAAGTTTACATGTACATTCAAAATCAGGCATGAACGTGTAGGGCGCCCTGGTTTAGTCATGATGCGAAAGATTGTGGAAAATACAAATGGCCATTCGTTGAAAATAGAAGATTTTTCAATCAAAATAAATTTTGTGTAATGCTTGTTCTCTTAGAAAACTAATAACTCGGTCATCACCAGCTAAAGTAGAGAATGAATCTCCAGTATTCTTAGAAAGAATACATGGTGATATATGTGGGCTTATCCACGGACAATGCGAACCATTTAGATATTTTATGGTATTAATTGATGCATCTAGCAGATGATCACATGTGTCTATTGAGCACACAAAATATGGCTTTCACAAAATTCATTACCCAAATAATCAGGTTGAGGGCACAAGTTCCTGATTATACAATAAAGAAAATAAGACTTGATAACGCTGGTGAATTCACTTCTCAAACTTTCAATGGCTATTGTATGTTATTGGGAATATATGTTGAATATTCAGTCCCGCATGTTCACACACAAAATAGCATGGCTGAGTCTTTGATCAAATAGTTAAAAATTATTGCTATACCGTTAATAATGAAAACAAGACTCCCAATTTCGATATGGGGTCATGCAACTTTGCATGCTACGGCACTAACACAACTAAGACCATGTGCATATCATAAATACTCCACATTATAATTAACAACTAGCCATAAGCAAGATATATCTCATCTCTGTGTTTTTGGATGTGCTGTATATGTCTTTATAGCACCGCCGCAAAGAACAAAAATGAGACTACAAAAGAGATGGGAGATATATATTGGGTATACATCTCCAAATATAATTCGGTATCTAGAACCAAAAATTGGTAGTATATTTACGGAACATTTTGTCAATTGTCATTTTAATAAAGATGAATTTCTAACGTTACGAAGAGGAACTAAAGATGTTGTGAAAAACATTACATGATACCACTACAAGAAATATGGGCATTATTAGCTCATAATAAACACTATTATATGTATTTAATGGCGCATTCTTAAACGTTATTACTACCATAACCGTAATAGGTACCATATATATTATAACGCTTTTTTTCTTCGCTATTATATCCTTTTCTGTGATAGCATTACATGCTTGTAATTCTTCGCTACTATAAATGTTACTGTAGCATTTTATCGTTGTTGTAAAAATGGTAACACTACTTATACGCTACTATATGTGTTATTATAACATTATTTCATTGTTATAAAATATATTTTCGTAACGTTATTTTTATGCTTTAATTTTTAAAGCAATGACTATTTAGGAGCTATGGGATATTATGTATGCTAAAATATTTGGTATGCTATTTGCGGTTTCCGATGTTTATTAGATCATACTTACTCTAATATACAATAAACATATACAAGAATTCATTCAGAATCTAATTCTCATATATATCAAAAGACACCAATCTATACATATTTTCACATCCAAAAGACGCGAATTCATACATTTCGAACACCATTTAACTACAAGTACTACCTTTCTATTTCCAACATCATAGAACCAAAACACTAAAATATTACATAATATCTTCCATAATACTCGAATTCGAAAGAATACCTCCAAACTACAACATCTTAAATCTTCACAGTCACTTCAATTAGCTTAGAGGTCTCTCTTTGATTTATTCAGACATGCCATATGTAAGCGTTTCCACTTGAGTCCTGGAATAAGCATACTACACCATATGATCCCTTTACCTGAAATGAAAGTTAAAAATCCTAGATACTATTAATCTAGTTTTCCATTGAAATCGTTCAGTGCCTAATTCACATTGCGACCATTCCAAAGAAACTTGCGATATAAAAGGAAGGTCAGATTACCTTATTGTTTGCTGGGTCCGACTGTGGAGAGACTTGAGCAATAAGAGCTTTCAGCTTCCTTGTATCCCAAAATCTCAAGCACTAAGAGAATGGTACGGAAAAAGAGAAGCGAAGGATGTAAAACAAAGTACATGAACTTGGAAAACATAAGGCTGAGTACAAAACTAAGTAGGAAGAGAGAAAGTTGTGGTTTGGTTGTTAGCACAGAAACATATCTAACCTGAATCTTATGCATAAAACTAAGTATTTCCTCAGACACAACGACTTTCTTCTGTGTACTATCAGACAGAAAGTGCTTAAACTCCATAAGCAAATCCGTATGATCACCAAATAAGATGGAAACTTAAAATAGATGTGTAAAATTCAGTAAAAAGACAATCCGGAGACTAGTTATCAGGAACCGTGGAGTATCATCCAGACATATTTTCAAACTAAAAAGACCAAAACCAAGCATAAAGTGAACGAGAGCGAGAGAAGAGTGTATACTTGAAGGTTGTGTTTCACATAAAAAATGGAGTTGCCATGACTGAAGAAGATTTGTACCCTGAGAGGGGGAGCTTTTACAATTTCTCCACATATCCAACGATACAGCAAAACTCTCCATTCGAATCTAGGACGATCAAATCACAAAAGCAAATAATCAAACTATAAATGTTTTGCGGAAAGTATATTTGAACACTAGCCTTCTCGACAGTGATAAACAACAAAAGAGTACGAGAAGACATGAATCATAGGCTAGAAGAAAGATAGTAGAAAACCTGATAGACATAATGCGAAAATGTTTGCGTCGATGCAAAGCGATCAGATCAGATCAGATCAAAGCCGCTCTGCAAACCAGAAATCACAACCAAAGAATGTCAAGTATATATCAAAACCAAAGAACCAGAAATAAAGACTAACTATATACCACCAATAGATATGTACTTGATATTATAGATGCAGAGAGTATATGTACATGACGTTTCTTAATAATTTTGTTGTTAATCTTGCAGTAGAGAATGACTTAATAATCTCCTCTGATAGAACCATAATGAAGTTCCAATATTCAACATCAAAATCGAAAGCAATAAGAAATTAACATGCCATATCAATTGCGGTACTTGATATTGATTGTATAGAGAAGTTAGTAAGACTTACATCTTCAAGCCTTTACCAACCTAACAACATGAGACCCACATTGATTTTCTTAATAAAGAAAGAGAGATAGATCTATTTATAGCGTATTGACAAAAAGTAAATAGAGAGAAGCAAAAAGTTATAGACATGATGCTAGACCTTAGCAGCTCGTTTTCTAGTCTGCCACCTATAACATTTTAAGCAATACAAAGGGTTAGGTAAACATCTTAAAAAGAACAAGTAGTTGATAGATAAGAAAAACGGAATCAAAAAATTTGATATCAGAAAATGCTTACTATGGTTTCTTTTCAACATATATTATTTCTCTGACACACCCATAAGACCTTATTACAACAAAAGTATGTCTCTTCGGTAACACCAACAGTTCTAGCTCAACTAAAGTAAGATTTCCTTGGTACCACTCTGGTATTTCTCCGATCCTTACCTGTTATAATTAGGATCAAGACGACTCGTGAGAGAGAGAGACACACACAAGCTTCCACTCAATAAAAATAGACACACATAACCACATAGACTTTGTTTATGATCACTTTGCACTACTATATATACATATTTGCCTTTTAGTGCAAATATAATGATACTATATTTCCTAAGAGAAACATTTGCGACTGTAACCCTTTACATAAGAGAATCTATATTCACTAGAGACTAGGTAGCAACACATGTTCCCATCGCATTCATACAACAACATTTGTTTAGGTACATAAAACTAAGATATAATTATGTACCTGAGCGAGAACCCATCCCACAAGCCAATTAATATTACTCAGGTGATTACAAATGATAAGAGCATGTTCTTTGCCTGAAAAAAGAAACTCTCATTCACTAAGTACCAACAGCCCATGACCAAGATTAAAGTCAAGTCTAAACAAGAAATTGTTTTACAGTAAAGAAGAATATGAATATTTGCAACAAATCGTATCAGATAAAGATAATGTGTGACATCACCAAAACCAGAACTAGATAAATCCCGTTCCTAGCTTTCCAGCGATAATCAAAACGAACAGCATTTAACTTCCAGACATTTCATCAAACAGTTGGTGGATATCAATTTGTGATTGTAACTACTAACGAATACTAAAATAACAGAGAAACTGCATCCCAAAGCTATACTCGATTCATCCTAATAAGATAAGTTCAATGCAAAATTCTTAAACTATACTTCCATTAAAAGAAAACTAAACCATGTAGAGAAGCGAAACTAAAATCGTTTCTTCTCTTTAATATAATACCTCACAATCTATTAACTTACAGCATCAAATCCAGCGGCAGTGGCGAAGAGCATTCGGAGGCGACGACAATACTGAGCATGGTAAATGGCGCTGTTATCGATTGGTCGCAAAATTCCAAACTCATCTTCATGTAACGCTTCTCAAGATATGTCGTCAGCATAAGCTCTCTCTCACTCTCTGATACCTTCCGCATCTTCTTCTTCTCTTTCTCCGTTTAATCTCGTTCTTTGATTACTCATACTCTCATCGGGTAACTCTCTTCAAATAAACCTAATTAATTACAAAAACAAGCAGTTAGAGATTATAATCCTTTCGGTTTCCATATCTCACACCTTCTCTACCTTTGACACAAAATTAGGGTTAGAAAATTCATTCAAATAAGAAAAGGAGAAGAAGAGGCGACAATAGGGAAATTGATTTTAGGTTTCGTTTCTTAGCACTATTATTTTTATGTGAAATTTACAGTTTTTTATCTCCAACCCAACACTAAACTTATTTTATACTATATTCGATGTTGCTATTAAAAATAAAATACTATCACAGCAAACGTAAATTAGGTTAACCAATTACGTTTGTCTCGTTTAGCGTAACCACTAAGTTTTTCTGTTATGTTCATATTGTTTAGTATAATCAGATATTTTAAATACAATAATTTAGATATAATTGTATTGTTATTATTAAGTATTGTAGTTAATTATTTTAAACTACAATAATCATTAAACTTACATCATTGAAACCAAACAAAATTAAAAATCATAATTTAATTCTAAAGTTATTTGCAAGTGGTATTTAGCCTAGTGGTAGGCGGTAAGTCCACTAAAAGCAGGTGCACTTGCACATTCAGGGATCGAGTCTCACCGCCTGCATTATACAGGAACTTGGTTAATGGACCGGCCAGTTGTGGCCAAATGTTGACAAAAAAAATTCTAAAGTTATTTTAGTTAACCTATTTTCATTTTATATTAATTAATTAATTATCAAAATAATAAGTGTTTAGAAGAAAACTATTACGTAACAAATAGATTTAATAGTAAATATTAGTTTTAGTGTGATTTTTAGTATTGTGGTTGGAGAAAAGAAAAATTTAGTGCTAAAACTACACCAAATATAGTGTAGTTTTAACACTATTTTAGTGTTGTGGTTGGAGATGTTATTAGGTGTGATCAATTTTAGATATATAAAAATAAGTGAATAAATTTTGTTATGAGTGATAAAAATTTCCCTTATAATAATTTTAGTTTCCGTCATATATTATTGGACTTAGCATTTCAAAAATGTTATGGTATGATTATCTAAATCAAAATATCTTTTTGTCATAGATTAATATTATAAAACTCAGAATACGATTGTGGAATACTAAAACCGGCGGAAAACAAGAATATCCTCAGAAACCTAAGCCCAAACAAGGGAAACTGAAGCCCTCAAGAAGGGAAGCTAACAAAGAAAATTAGAGAACCTAACATAAGGACTAATACCACAAGGCAATTAGAGCTAATCCGACTCCATAATTCCAAACCTAACTACAAGCTTACCCAAGAAGGTTGTTGTAGCCAGAACTATTGGAGCCTAACTTGCAGGAAACCGAGGAAAGAAGCCAAGCAATGCTGAAGGCGAGACCAAGGGCGACCTTATAAGCAGAAGAGGACAAGAAAGACACACAATCAGAAGAAGAACCAGGGACAAACAACCACTCCGATCAGCATCTGCAAGACAAAATGAAACTAGCAAACCAAAGTACAAGAAAGTCTTGTACAACGAAAGAGGAAAACATCTAAAAGGGATTGCAAGACTTGCACGCGGACATAGCAAATTCGTCTAAGATCATCTACCGTCACAGAGAACCGGAGCACCGCAAGAAAATAGCACAAATCGAAACTACTAAATCCCAAAACCTTATAACCATCAAGGCTGTAAAGAGAAAAGTAGATGAACTATCAGCAAAATACCATCCAGTAGATGAACCCCAAACGAAACCTTGAGAGCTAGAACACCACGCAAGCAAATAGTAACTTAGAAGTACCAGCACTAGAAGCCATGGGATTAATCAAGACCAAATAGGGATAAGAGACAAAAGCATAATCCGGCAAGTACTAGTACAAGATAACCGTTGATCAATGCCCAATCAAGGAAGAATGTATTGGTCTAGCCAGGTTTAAGGAAGATCTTCAACCAAAAACTAAAACAGAGGATCGGCCAAAGAAAGCGAGATCGATGATACCTTCTATAAAGGATAAAGCCACCAACAATTCCACAAAATAGAGCAAAGGAGGACAAACCAAACTCAAAGGAGATTCAAAACCAGAGAGATCTCCGGCGTACCTTCCTTCAAGAGACGATCTGAACGAAAAAGCCAAAAAAGCTTCACAGGGCCTCAACCTCTGAGGTGGCTTCAACCCAAAGACGTTGAGAGCCGCTAGAGCTTCGATGGAATCAAGCAAACTTCTCTCATATGTGAGATTTGAAACTAATCAAATAACCCTCTCCACCCACCAAAACTTCACAAAACCAACAGATCTAAGCACAAAGGAGGGGAAGAGGACGACGCCGGAGCTGAGGGAGCCTCTGGCGTCTCTCCCAAACGGAAATAAGTAGGCGGTGCCTTTAGGGTTCTTTCGCTCACTTTGACAAAGATAACTAGTTCTCCAATAATTATTGTGAAATCAAAATATCAACTATAATAGCATTTGTAAAATTTTTGCTATTATATTGTGCTATCAATGTTGACTTTTTTTGTAGTGTACACACCGTCGTTGTGGCACCTTGATCCCCCTACGAAACATCGTGAGCTGGAAGATCAGAAAATTGTGCATTTACAAAATATGGTAAATAAGATACCAGATGCGTTTACTAATACAAAAAGTGTGACAAAATCATATATACCTGCTGTAAATGTTCCATCGAGAGTTATTGTTCCGAAAGAACAAAAAGATAGAAATATAGCAAACGAACCTAAGGCTCAGTTGAAATAGGGGAGACCAATGGGATCAAAAGATAAGAATCCCCGAAAGAAAAAGAAATTGAGAGATATAAATAAAAATCGTCCAGAATAATCAAATCATACAGAGAAAAGTCTTGAAAACGAAAAAAAAAAAAAAAACATGATATTTCCATCAACTATGCCCAAAACAGAAATATTTGGGTTAGAAATAAAATAGAAGATGATGATGGAATTTTCTCTTTCTGTGTATCAAAAGATATTGATAATGAAATTGATGATCCGGATAAAAAGTCCATATTAGAATACCAGAAAAGATACGAATGGGAGAAAGGGAAAATAGCCATGACAACATAATTGAACTCCCTCAATAAAAGAAAATTTTTTGGATCTATTGTCATAACACCTGAACATGTAAAGCATGTTTGATATAAATGGGTTTTTGTTCTAAAAAGGAATGAGAAAATGAGGTAACAAGGTATAAAGCCCGACTTGTTGTCCAAGGTTTTTCTTAGAGACCAGGAATTGATTATAAGGAAACATACTTCCTGGTAATCGATGCAATTACCTTCAAATTTTTGATGAGCCTAACGGCTTCTAAAAATCTAGAAATGCATCTAATGGATATTGTGACAGCATATCTATATGGATCACTTGATAATAAAATATATATGAAAATCCCAGAAGAATTAAAGAAGCATGAAGCATTGAGTTCAAAATCAAAAGAAATATGTTCAATCAAATTACAACAATCACTTTACGGATTAAAAAATCTAGACACATGTAGTATAATCGCTTAAGTGAATATTTGTTGAGTAAAGAATATACCAACAATGTGATATGCCCTTGCGTATTTATTGAAAGATCTATATCTGGGTTTGTGATCATTTTTGTATATGTCAATGACTTAAACATGATTGGAACTCAAAACAAAATTGATGAGACAAGAACTCATATGAAGAAAGAGTTTAAAATGAAAGATATTGGACAAACAAAATTTTTCTTGGATTCTAGATCGATCATCTTCAGAATCCAATATTTGTACATCAATCAAATTTTACGAAAAGGATCTTAAGACACTTTTATATAGATAAAATGACTCCTTTGAGACTGGAGTCACAATTGGGAAATAAATAAAAAAATTTCTCTCTCCTAAAAGCTATCTAAAAGCGATTTTTTTCTCCCCACCAGCACTGGTCCTGGGCCTCCGTCGCTGGCGACCCCAATGGCCAAGTCCCAAAAAGCACCCCTTCTCAAATACCCTCGGAAAGGACCTCATGTCCTTGTCTCGTCTTCCTCAACTTCCCCTGTTTCTTCCTCCTCGATTGCTCTTCCGCAAAAGACACCTCAGGTGGCTCTCTCTCCAGATCTGCCTCCTACGGCTTCCGCTCCGCCTCCTCCGATGGCAACTCAGGCTCTAGGTGCAAATTTGGTCGCCGCCAAAACTAGTGAAGTTGATTCTTCAAAAATCTCTGCACCTACTCGGGATTTGACCTCTTCGCAAGCTCCTCCTATTTCAGCTGCAACTCCTCCATTGAATCCCTCAGCTCCTCACTCTCTTCAGTCAGGATACTCTACATGGGCTGATTTAGTTTCTAGTAAAGGTGCTCAAATGCAGAAGAAAGGTACTCCTTTCACTTTGGCATCTAGTGAGTTATGTATTCAGATGCCTGACGAGGTTATCACCAAGAATTGTCACCAGTTTCAGAAACTTTATCATAGGCCAATTCCATGGTAATGCCCCGTCTCCGGGTGCCCTTCACACTATTGCAAATGGTATATGGAGCAAGAAACTCAGAGATATTACTGTTACCAAGATTTCTGATAGCTCTTTCTTGATCCGCATACCATCTCCAGTGTCAAGAAAAAGAGTTCTTGCCCAAGGTATGTGGCATATTGAGAAGTAGTCGATGTTTGTAGCACCTTTGGAACCTAGACTCAGCCTTGAGGTACCTGTTCTTACAGCAGCACCAGTGTGGTTGGAATTCCGAGGTGTTCTAGCGCAGTACTTCTCTGTTGAGGCGCTTGAACACATAGCTGGTATGGTGGGGAAACCATTACACCTTTATCCTAATACTCTAAACATGACTGATATGACGGTAACATAGGTCTTCACGGTCGTTGATCCTTCACAACCTCTTCCTGAAGCCATGAATGTTCGATTCTCAAATGGTTCTCTTTGTAGAATTGAAATTCTTTGCTCTTGGCTCCCTTCTACTTGTGTTTATTGTAAGGTTGTAGGTTACACACAGAAACGATGTCCCTCAACTCCAATCTCTTGCTCCAATTGCAAATCATGAATTCATGTGACAGAAGAGTGCCCTCGATTGAAGAAAGGCTCAGCAAAGTTCAAGAAATCTGTGGTGAAAAAGCATGTTCTTAAAGAGAAGACTAATGTTACAAATGTGGTAGACACACCTTTAGTTATTTCTCATGCTACTGTTCATGCCAACCTCACAGCAGCTATAGTAAACCTTCAATCAGATCCTTTCCAGGCGGTAGATAATGCCAAAGAAGTGCCTTCACCCAAGTCAGCTATTCCCAAACAAAAACCTCTTCGCATTACAGAAGGGACTCGTGTGCTTCCAAAGAGTTTGGTTGTACCTTTGGATTTCTTCAAAAAAGTTAAAGGCAAGGAACGTGCTCCTCCCTCTTCCTCGGATTCAGACTCAGACTCACTTGATTCTTATTATTATGGGGATTACTCGCCTGATGGTAATGCGGAGTTCACAAAAGTGATTTCCGCCATGCAGAAAAAACTTCTCTCTCGGTTGAAGGGAAGCATGGCTAAGGCCCATCCTAATTAATATATCTTATGAAGGTGGACCTATTTTGCTAGAACACTAGAGGTTTCAACTCACCAGTTAAGCTGAGAGACTTCAAAAAGTGGTACAAGAAACATAATGCTCTTTTTGGCTGTATCATTGAGACTAAGGTCAAATTAACCAACTGTGTGCATATTAGGCAATCCATATTCCCTAATAAAATTTTTGCGGATAATTATGATTTTGGCGAGCTTGGTATAATCTGGATTTTTTGGGATCCTTCAATCTCTGTCTCAATATTCTTTAAATCTGACCAAACCATTAGTTGTACAGTTCGGTATCCTTGTATAAAGCAAGAGTTTATTGCTACGTTCATTTATGCTGTTAATTGCAAGACTGGTAGAAAACAACTTTGGAAGGACCTTGTTGTTTTCCATACAGGTCCTATAGCTTCTGGTAAAGCGTGTATAGCTATTGGAGACTTCCATCAAGCCTTAAATCCATCTGATGCTAATGGAAATAGTTCCAGAGTTACGAGTAGAATGAGAGATTTTCATGAATGCTTGCATCAATCTCATCTTTTTGATCTCACCTACCGAGGTAATCACCTAATTTGGTGGAACAATCAATACAACAACGTTATAGTTAAAAAGTTGGATCGTATCTTGGTGAATGAAGGTTGGTTAAGGCTTTTTCCTATGTCGTTTGGGGAATTTGGTAGTCCTAACATCTCTGATCACTACCCAGCTATAGTGAATTTTGCTTCCTTTCAATGCCATCCAATCAGCCTTTCTGTTGTTCGAATTTCATAACAGTACACCAAGATTTTCTGCCTAAGATCCATGAAGCCTGGGAGGAAATCCAAGTGGATGGAATAGAGCTATTCTGTTTTGTCAAGAAATTGAAAGCTATGAAGAGAGTCTTGAAATCCATAAATCGCAGACATTATTCAAACTTGGAGCTAAGAGTGGAAGAAGCATTATCTGACCTTACTTCAGCCCATACTAATCTCCTAATCTCTCATTCTCCTGCTGCAGCAACTATTGAAAAATCAACTTACAAGACATGGTTTGATCTTGCAATTGCTGAAGAGAGGTACCTTCACCAGAAGTCTAGGGTCTTTTGGTTAAAAACGGGGAATCTTAACTCTACGTATTTCCACCGTATGATGTCTGTTAGACGCTCGACAAACCAGATTCACTACCTTATGAAAAATGAAGACGCTAGACTTGATCAGCCACAAGATATTCATGGACATTGTGTGAGTTTCTTCTCCGATTTATTAGGTAAAGCTCCACCTCTACTAAAGAGTAGTAAGCTATCAAAAATAATTAAGCTTACTAATTTCACATGCTCTCAATCTATGTGTGAAATGCTTGTTGCTCCTGTTTTAAATGAAGAGATTAAGGAAATCCTTTTTGCTTTGCCTCGTAACAAGTCACTAGGACCGGATGGGTTTACAACTGAATTCTTCATTTAGTCTTGGAATATTATTGGTGAGCAATTCATTAGAGCAGTTCAAGAATTTTTCATTAAGGGTCAAATGCTTAAACAGATTAATGCCACTGCAATTACACTAGTGCCAAAGAAAATTGCAACAGATCGTATCACTGACTTTAGACCAATTTCTTGCTGCAATGTTATATACAAAGTGATAGCAAAGATTTTGGCAAAACATCTGCAGATTATCCTGCCACAAATGATTAGCAACTCACAATCTGCTTTTGTCAAAGGTCGTTTATTGGTCGAGAATGTTCTATTAGCATCAGAGATGGTTAAAGGGTTCAACCAAAAGCATATCACAAAACGAGGGTTGCTAAAAGTTGACCTGAAAAAGGCCTTTGACATGTTGAATTGGGAATTCATCTTGGAAACTCTTAAAGCAGCAAGTTTTCCTCCAATTTTAGTGAATTGGATTAAGGAATGTCTCACTACAACTTCATTCTCAAATTTGGTGAATGGTGATTTATGTGGTTTCTTCAAGGGAGCTTAAGGACTTAGGCAAGGAGACCCCTTGTCCCCTTCTCTTTTTGTCATAGCAATGGAAGCATTGGGAAATCTTTTGGCATCGACCTTTGCAGCAAAATCTATTGGTTTCCACCCTCTTGATAAATTTTTGAAACTCTCACACTTGGCCTTCGCAGACGATCTTTTGTTGTTCTTTGATGGTACTGCCAGTTCGTTGCAGGGTATAACTGCGATTCTGGAGGAGTCAGATCTCATTATGAACAAGGATAAAACTTCCCTCTTTACGGCTGGTTTGAACCGTATGGAATCTGCCTCACTCTCAGTGTTTGGATTCCAACATGGTTCTCTTCCTGTCCGTTACCTTGAACTTCCTCTTATGAGCAGGAAACTAAGGAAAGCAGACTATTCCCCACTCATTGATTCTATCACAGCTAAGTTCAACTTCTAGGCTCTTAAAAGTATCTCTTTTGCGGGTAGATTACAGCTTCTAAATTCGGTAATTTTCAGCTACCTCAATTTCTGGATTTCTGCTTTTGTGCTCCCTAAAGGCTGCATCAAACATATTGAACAACTTTGTGGAAAATTCCTTAGCACTGGCTCTTTAGCAACTGACACAGCTGCTAAACACTTATAAAAAATAAACTTGTTATATATCTATACTAACTCTATCAGTAACTTAGCTAATTATTTAATCATAAATTCGTGCTAGAGCACAAGATAATAATCTTAAAAGTTATTTTGTAATTTGAATTTTATTTAGTAATTTAAAAATATAACGTAATTAAACAAAATAACAAAACATGGAGGCATAGAAGCGTCCGTACAAGCAAGCTTCTCTCTCGGGCACTTGGTTTTACCAAAAGTAGGAAACTTTTCAAAAAGTATGGTGGCTTCATCTCCCCAACTATCTGGTTTGACAACCTTTTAAGGGAATTTCCTTGGTCAACCGATTTTTCGAGCAAAAAACAGGGCGAGTGAATGGTAAGAGTAGATCCGGTGATGGCACTATCAACCTCTTTGTCGTGCTTCTATTTCTGGTAAGATTACCAAGTTTTCTCAAGTTCTTTTTACAAGAGCTCTTCTCACAATTGTGAAGTAAAACCATATTTTCAGCCTTAATAGCTAGACATCTTCTTCAAGGCTTTGGAAGACACTTTCACAACTCTCTGTAACCTATATTCTAGGCCTAGTTTGATCTAGGATTAGCTTTTCTGACCCAAAAGATTGGTTGTTCAGAGGGTTAATTGGATGTACAGGGTAGCTTCTTTATGCCAGTCTGAGGGTGTAATCACCAAAAGATTTGGGTTAGGTCACGCTCAGACTGAGATGTCATGATCATGAGAATGGCTTGATTGTCTGAATTTTGAATTTGTAGCCTTAGACTTGCTTAATAGATTGTTAGATAAGATCTGAAACCTATGGTTAGGCCGAGATCGCTGACTCTACTCTCCTCATGAACCCGTTTTTATCATTCATTGCTTGCAGTCTATTACTCTGTTTTGTGTTAAATTTCTCTGTTCACAGCACTCTGTTTTCAGTTTATTGCTTAGTCTTCATACTGTGTTTTTCATCCTGTTAGTTGATTGTGACAAAATCACTTTGTTTTGATTTAGCTTGAATCAGAATAGTGCCTCATACCCTTAGTGATAGTAACACACTTTGGTTCGATACCTATTGATTACAATAGATTTGATAACAAGTAGACATAAAACCTTGTTATCACATATCATCAAACACCTTTCAGGCATGACAGCTGTGAATCATCTTTCAAGTGATCAGGTTGAAACAAGAGTTAAGATCATTCAATTTACCAAGGCCTATAACAGAATTTAAGCATACAAGAGAGAAACCCCATGGTCAGATCTAGATCTACTCTATCTCCTCACAAAACCCTAAGCAAACTACTCACTAAGCATGGTGAGAAGCACAAACTCAAGCATATAAACGAAAGACATAATGAAAAACTAAAATCAAAGCTAAAAACGAGGTTAAACTAACCAAACTTGAACAATAAAGATGCAAGGTTTTCATCAAATAGGCAAAGAACAATGACAAAGGAAAATAAGAAACTACTTCAAGACTAGCCAGAGAGAGTAAAAACTAGGTTACAATGTTTTTCACTCTAAGGGGAATTTATAGATCCCCAAAATAAAATTCCTAGTCTTAATCAGCAAAATAATGAAATCGGTTGGTGCTGCTTGACTGGTACTGGCGAGTTCATAGCATTCAGCTTTAGTCACTTCCCAAAAATCTCAGCTCGTTGGTCACATGCGAGTTCAGGCTGCAAATGCTTCAGTTTTGCTGTTTGGCTTGGTTCGTCTTAGCAACACTCGCTGGAACTGGCGAATCTACGTGTCGAGTGCTTCCTGATTTGTAATTTTTGCTTTGTTCTTTCGATGCACTCGCTGGTCCCAGTCGAGTCTGACTGACGAGTTAGACTGATTTGGCTTGTGAAATCTTCAGTTCACAAGGTCTTCTATTCAAGCACTTTGTCTTAGGCTGATCCTTGCAGTCTTTGTGCCAAATCCACTCCAGAGTGCTCCAATAAGCTCAAAAGTACCTGAGATGCTCCAAATGCAACGTGTATGCATAATGAATGCAATGCAAGCCTAAAAGGACTCTAAAATGCTGAATATGCTATGAGAATGAATGCAAACGGATGTGAATTGTGCAGGTGGCTTATTTCAATCAGAACCAGCTCGCCACTCCTCAGCTGAAGCAAGGGTCATACTGAAGAAAAGGCCTAGTAGAGAAGCAATGTCAAAGTTGAGATATGGTCACTCTCAGCCTCAACTCGACACTCCAACCGGCGACCCAAGCCTGACTCCTAAGCAACTCGACGATCCAGTCCCAACACCCACTATCAACCCGGCGAGTTACACACTTGAGGAGATGAATGCTTCCACAGCTCATATCGACTTCTAAGGCACCAAGCTCCATTTTACCATTGTAATATCCATTGCATTATCCTTTATGTTTGTTTTTGCTGTTTTTGTTGTGTTCTGCTTGTTTGTTGGCTCTAGGATGCTTCTCCAACTCTTCTATCCACATAGGGGACTGTGTGATTTAAGTTTGGGGGAGTAGGTCCTAGACTTCATTAATTATGTTTTCTGTGTTCTTATCTTTGGCTTTCATGCATTCATAGCATAGCATGGCATTTAAGGCATAGAAAAACCATAGAAATTTAAAAACTTTTAGAAAAGCATTCCAAATAAATAGAGTGTTCATGCATTATATATAGGATTGAGTCTAGTTCTATGGGAATTATCTTGCTGAAATTAGGCACTCTTGCCAGATTGTTGGCTAGTAACCATAGCAAACTTAGTGGTTTGTTGATATCTCTCTATAGAAAGCTTATAGGTGGATCATTTGCCTTGAAGAACTTTGCTTGTGTTTGTGTCTTGAAAGAGTTAGGCTTGTTTCCTTCTAATTTGGACATTAAACTCGCTGAGTTAGGGCCTGTACATTCATTGAACATTTTCCTTGCTTGAGCTTGGTATGGCAAACCAACTGCAACTCATTCGATGATGCCTGAGGTGAGCGGGGATTATGCGTAAACCCGTACCTTCTTGTGCCTCACTAAAACCACGAAGAGTAGAACATGAAGCAGCCATTCATTGGTGTGGATCCTTAAAGGGAAATGAAGCAGACCATTGAATAAGTTGCGGATTCGAAGACCATGAGTTTGTACTTAAACTGAACAAACAAAGGAATTGACAAGTGTGCTTAATTGTATCTATGCCATGTCAAGTTCAGAAAGTTGAATCATATGTTCATTGATCTATATGAATCTAAGAACTTAAATGAATATGGATATAATAAGTTAATGCACACAAATCTGAAAACAGAAATAAACATATATCTAAAAACCTATATGAACACGAGTCTAACTAACAATTTAAATGAACACGAGTCTAAGACCTAAATGAACATAAGTATAAAGCTTAAATGAACATGGGTCTAACAACCTAAATGAATATGAATCTAAGAATTTAAATGAACACGGATATAAAATTCTAAATAAACTCAAATCTAAAAACTTAAAAAACATGTGTCTAAGAACCTAAATAAATATGAGTCAAAAAATCTATATAACAAATATTGCATGAATTCCTATCATATTCATCTCAAAATATAACTATATATATATATATACTTATTTCCTTTTAAATTTCAAGTATTTTAGATTTTGTTATTTCATATTTAGTAAAATTTATAAATATATGGTAATAAACAAGCCTTAAATTTAAAAACTAAACAAATATTGGTCTAACAAGCTAAATGAACATGAGTTTAAGAATTTAAATGAACACAAAAATAAAAATCTAATGTACGTACACAAATCTACAAACCTAAATAATCATGTATCTAACAACTTAAATGAACACGAGTCAAACAAATTTTGTAATGCATAAAAAACGTAATAAAAATGGATCCAAAAAATTTATTTTGTGCACAACACGAATCATAACTATAAAATGATTTTTAGTATATTAAATATATATAAAAATAATATATTGCATATACAAAAAGAAGTAGAAAACAAACAAATACCATATATATAAATATCACAACTATCATAGATAAATATGAATAATTATACATATATATTTATTTTGTATAATAAATAATTTCATACACCGCAAGTATTATTAATAATAGTACTATTTTTTAATTTAGCACAAGTGATGATATCATATTTATAAAAATGGATAGACTTATCTTACAACACTTCAAATACATTAAATAGTGAATGCGGGACCCAAAGAAGTCAGAGATTGAAGGGTTGACTCGTGAGACTCATCCATCATCTTATATGGTGGATTCAGTTATGCTTTATTGCTTTATGCCTATAAAATTCAAAGAACGTCACGGCACCGGCAACGACTGAATTATTGTGTTGCATTTATCGCGTCTTTAAGAATTCCACTGAAAGGAAATTTCCATAACACAAGTTATTGTTTTATTTTCCTTTTAACAGTTAGACGATACGACCGGTCTATATCATATACAACAAAATGACTTCTTATTATTATATTAATCCAAAAAATCTGAATCGAACCGACAAAACTGGATCTTAGTCACCAAGTTACTCTCACTCTAATGGTTAAGATGATTCAGCTAATGATTTGAAATTATTGTTCGATTTCTATCCGTTACATTATGGTAGTTTTAAAAAAATTTGGGGGTAAATTTTAGGCTATGGATCAGGATTTGTCGATCCAATGTTAACAAAAAAACCCTAGACCTTATTCAAAGAAATTGAACCAAATTGTAATTAGGTGATTCAGTTTCAGTTTTACTAAAAAATTTGTTTGGTTACCATTATAAAAAATATTTCAGTTTCGATTTTGTTTTGGTCGTATAATCGTTTGGGTTTTTAGTTTTTTATTAACTTAATATTTATAGAAATATATAAAAAGAATAACAATAGTGATTGATGACAATAAAATAATTTACAAGATACGAGTATTATTTTTATTTTAACTTATACTTTTTTTAGTTTTGTGACTTAAAATATATTATTTATTGATTTGTTAACTATAATATAATGGAAAACAACGAAAATGTATAAAATTGAACTTAATTACTTATGATTTTAGTGTGGTTTTGATTTTTACAAAATCCAGTAAAGCGAAAAAAATTGAACCTTATTCAACAGAATTTAAATGGTTTTCAAATAGTTTGAGTTTTTATAAAACCGATAAATTGTAAAACCAAAAAAACAAAATTGTAACCAAATCATCAACCAGAATATCCACCCTAATGATTAGACATAAAATCCGGAAGTTGGGTTATTCCTAGCATCAAAATAATGGATTTTGAAGGTTAAAAAACAAAAAATAAGTGTTTTTCAGATAACTACCAATCAATTTCAAAGACAAAGAAGATAGTTAATGGAAGAGTATAGAAATTGATCTCGTTGATTTGATGTCGACGAAAGGTTCTGAGACATGTGGGTCCCAAGATAATGATTTAGGACGGTTGGATCAAAATCTGCAATCAACGACGAGAGCTCTTGGAGAGATATGAACGAAGAGAGAACTACGACCTCCTTTTCAATATAAGGAAACCAAATTGAACCACATATTCTAATATAGGAGTATGGTCGGCCGAAGACAGGCCCAAAACTCCCTTCTAAAAACTTAATATTTTGACAACCAAAGAAGAAATCATCAATGAAGCCGTTCGGTCCAATCAATCCACAGTCAATATGGATCTCTGTAGCTTGTCCTTCAATCGAATAACCGGTTTTTTCAGATTATAAATGCTTTGTGGATGAATTTTAGAAGAATTCTGACATGTTCTCAGGGTTACGATGGATTTCATTCCGGATTTTACTAGTGGAGGTTGTATGACGTCTAGAGGAGTTTGATGCAGTCTTTCTGCGCTATATTATGAGGTTGAGGCGGTCCTTTGAGCGATGGAGAATTTGTTACGCTTACATCAGACGGAAGTTGAGATGGCAACAGATTGTGCAGATGTTCTGAAGATCTTCTTTAATCAAGTGTAATGGCTACCGTTCTCTTTCTACCAAGAGAAGTTTGAGAGCCTCTTTTGTCTTTTTCGAATTCTCTTCATATCATTCCTCGTTCCTTAAATTATAAAGCCAATACTCTTGCCCGTAATATTATAGAGTCAACTAATAATTCAAATTTTGTAAACTCCAAAAAAAATTCCAATTATTTTAGGCAAATTGGCGCAATCTATCAAGTATCAACAGGTGACAACTGATATGTACGGATTTAAGGTTATTGGTTTGTGAACACTTAATAAAGACCCAACTAAACTATAAGACCAAACCTCGTATAAATCTTTTAGCAAAAATTCGAAACTACAATAATTTTCCATAAGAAAAAAAAACACAAAATCAATTTGACTCATATTACTTAATTCCTTTCAAAAAAACCAAAAGTGGATTATTTTTTGAGCTCATTGTGGATCAAATCATTCAAATTTTCCATTACATCTTTCTTAAGGGAGAAACCAACCTCTACACCACCACTTCCGTCTTTACTTTCCGCCATGGAAATTGCTTCACCATCATCAATCGACACAATCACCACTTTCTCCGGTTTACCCCACCCGAAATCTAACCCATATACTCCAAACCGGGTCGAACCAGCAACAGACAGAAGCTGTGATCCTGGTTCAACAGTAGTAAATGCTTTCAAAATATCCGGTAATTTCCACGCTACACTCTCATCTAATGCCTCAACCGAATCACTTACCAATCTTGCTGCAGTCAAAAACCCTTCTTCACCCATAAATGGCTCTGCCTTTAACTTTATATTGAAGGTAGCAGAAACGCAATTGCCGAAATAATTCGATGGAATCGGTGGATTCATGAGACTTCGACAGTCCACTGCGAATCCATACCCGACTGGTCTATTCGGATCACCACCTCGAGCTTTGACTACACAAGCTAAAGCATAGGAGTAGACAACCACAAACGTCGATAACCGAAGCTCTTTTGGCGATGAAGAAGAAACAGAGGATTCTCTCTTGAGTCGTTCTCTAAGCGTTTGAATATCTTCTTTAGTGAGATTGAGAGTGAACCTAACGACGTCGGGACCAATCTCTGATGACCATATAATCTTCAAACTTTTAGGGTTCTCTGGTTCTTTACCTCCGTTGAACATTTTGGCTAAAGAGTGCCAAGCGTTTATGATCTCTGTATCCAAATCAGTCGGAGCTTTTATGATCGTACGATCATAAACCGGAATTAGATCATCCGGTAAGGAAATGATCGAGCTTTGTTGTTTACATATGTAAGCCCAAGATTTGAGAAACATGGTTGTCGTTTTTCCATCTAAAACGGCATGATGTGCTTTAACGCCAATGCAAAACCCTTGATTTGGAAATAACGTGACTTGAAACGACACAGCGGAGGCTGACTCGTCGGAGATTTGTAACTCAGGGACTAACGGGTGTAACTCGATGGAAGGGAATGGTCCATTACCTGAGAGTATAAGGAAATCAGCGTTTGACTCAGCGACGGTGAATGAAACGGCGTCGTTTGGAGAGTAAACGAGGCTTGGTTTAGGAGCAAGTGGATCCCAGATGAGTTTGCCGGCGAGTGGGAGATAGTGAGAAAGAGCTGAGGAGAGAGAGGATTTGAGGTTGGGGACGATGACTGAGTCGAAGAAAGGACTAGTTGCGTCGGTGAGTTTGTAGAAGATGACTCGTTCGACGGCGTGAAGTTTGTACCAGAGAATATCGAAGAAGGTGAGTGGGAGAGTGAGTGACTCGGACGAGTCAGAGTTTGAAGGTGTGACTCGTGCCACGTCGATGATGTTAAGTGATGAAACCATTTCTTTCGTAATAATGATGCGTTGTGGAACTCATTAGATGATTATATATATGAATTGAGAGGTGAAGAGAAATTTAAGTTTGTATAAACAAGGTAAATAACAATATATAATCTTATCAAAAAAATANATAGTCATATTATATAAGGCAAAGATTGTAGAGGGTTTGTTTACGAAGGAAAAAGAATAAAACATAAAAATTAGGCAATTAAAAAAAAAAAAAAAAAAAAGAAGATTACAAAACTACAGCCAGAAAATTTATGTTGAAAAACATTGTGTCCACAAAAAAGATGTGGATTTTTTTCAAAAAAGTATGAATATAAATTGGTCAATGGTCAAAAATTTCAAAGTGAGTATAAAATTTCTTTGTTTTTTTGGGTCCAAATGAGTATGAAATTTATTTGTTTCTTATTTTCCTGAAGAAAAATATAGCTTTGATGTTTAAACAAATGTAGCATTTCTTTTTATGGTTAGGTAAAAATTCTGATGTATTTTTAGATATACATAAATATATTTTAACCATATAAGGATATAGTATTCATTTTTAGAACAACTTATTTTATTTCAGTTCAAATAAATTGGTTTTTTTTTTCAACATGCATATTAGTATTAATTAATTGTTATGGTGTGATTCAAAGAGCAAGACATGGTACTATAAGTTAGTCTATTTTAATTTTTTAATATTCAAATCAGGTTTGATCTGTTTAAAGTTTTTTTTTTTGTCAACATTGGACTACAACTAGCCGACCCATTAACCAAGTTCCTGTGTAATGTCTTCAACCTGCAAGTACGTCTGCTTTTAGTAAGCTAAAGTTTAAACTAAACAGTTTGAGTATTAATTCTTCATAACAAATTACTTATACTTTCAAAATGATATTTAAATGGCATGTAAACTCACTTTAAAAATATTCCATTTCTAGAAAACTGTTATATTATCGCAAAAATCTATTTTGGCTTTACAAATGAAAAAGACAAAAATATTATCCTCCAATGTTAAATATTCGTCCGATTAAAAGTCCAAATGCAAGACGGAAAGTGGAAACAACAACCTTTATCCAATCTAAAAGTTACACTAAATTACTTGTTCTTGGTGTAACTTTTCTTTTAATTATTTGTTCTTGTTCTTTTACCCAAAAGTGTTTGGAAATAAATTGTTTACTTTTTTTTTAGAAGATTTATTTCAAAATTATAATAAATTAAAATTAAAGACAATAACATTTTAGTTTATGATGTTAAAAAAAAATATAATTAAGAAAAATAGAAAAGCGTAAAAAGGATTTGTCAGTTGGCGTCAGAATCAAAAACGGTTCCACGTTAACATAAATGACAATAAAGGCAAAATCCAGAGGGAAGATAGTGAAAGAATCCAAATTGGTTATGAATTCTCCTTTCCTGAACGAGACTCAATCATTTCAATGTCAATTACGTCATATCTTACGTCCCAAACAAAATGCAACTCCTATATATAAATAAGAAAGAATTACTTAAAAAGAGTTTTGGAAATATGGTTAATTACTGTGAAGTTTGATTTTTGAAGTGAAAATTGAAATGTCTTAAATAATAAGGGGATTTTGTTTTATTACAATAATGCTACTAAAAAAATTTAAAAACATAATTTTTTTCGCCGCCTCTTCTCTGCATCTTCTTCTCCGGCGATCTCCCTTTTCCTCTCACTATTTCTTCTCTCTCTCGCGTTTTTTACTTCTCCGCCGCTCTCTCTCCTCTCCGGTGAATTGTCTCGGCGGGTCTGTCTGCTCCTTGCGTCTCTGCCTCTCTGTAAGTGTTGGATCTCGTTTTGTGTTATTAAATTTTTCTGATTTTGGTTGAAATCTCAGATTTTTTGTTGTAATTTCAGCCTATCTACTTTGTTAGCTTAGGAGACTTTACATTTGTTGTGGTTCGTCGTCGAGTCTGCATTGAAGTTATGTCGAAGTAATGTTAGTTTAGTAGAGTTAAAATTACCTCAGTAGACGTTCTGGTGATGAGTTTAATAAACTTTAATTCTTCAATGGTTGCCTGTAAAATTTGATTGGTAGACTTCATAGGTCTTGTAGTTTGGACATTAATTGTTTGGCAAACTTCAGTGATCGTATGATAGAGTGCATTGGTAGACTTTGCAATTTACACATAACTTGTGATTGACGTCATGGAACGTGATAAAATTTGTAAGATATGCTTCATTACCTTGGTACACTGTGGTAATTGACTTCGTGTAGCTTGGTAGACTTTGTTCACTATGTTACATGTACCTTGGTAGACTATGCTGATTGACTTCGTGTTGTTTAGTAGAGTTTGTAGGGTATGCTTCATGTACCTTGGTAGACTATGCTGATTGACTTCGTGTAGCTTGGTAGACTTTGTTAGATATGCATCATGTACCTTGCTAGACTATAGTGATTGACTTCGTGTAACTTGGTAGACTTTGTTGACTATTCTACATGTACCTTGGTAGACTATGCTGATTGACTTCGTGTAGCGTGGTAGACTTTGTTAGATATGCATTTTGTACCTTGGTACACTATGCTGATGGACTTCGTGTTGCGTGGTAGACTTTGTTAGATATGCTGCATGTACCTTGGTAGACTATAGTGATTGACTTCGTGTAGCTTAGTAGACTTTGTTGACTATACTACACTTAACTTGGTAGACTATAGTGATTGACTTCGTGTAGGTTGGTAAACTTTGTTGACTATGCTACATGTACCTTAGTAGACTATATTGATTGCCTTCATGTAGTTTGGTAGACTTTGTAGAGTATGCTTCATGTAGCTTGGTAGACTATGTGCTTGTTTTTGTATGATATGTTCTGACATTTTTCTGTTTAAACTGTACAGCTATGGGGAAGGATGAAAAGTACCCACAATGGTTTTATAAACCGGACTCAACAAAATCATCATTTTCTTACTAGGGTTTAGACATCAAAGTCTACCAAACGTACAGAATGCATCCTATAACGAATGTTCAAAGTCTATTATGTAACTGTATGTTAACTTAAACGAAGTCTACTATGAAAGTTCTTAAAGTCTATTACACTTCACATTACAGTCTACCAAACATAAGATATACATCCCAAAATGATGCTTTTAAGTCTATTACGCATGGTTTGTTTACTTACTCAAAATCTATTATAGAGGTCTTCAAAGTGTACTACACGGCAACACAAAGTCTATTAAGCTTGGTAATCATGTGCAAAAAGATGCATTAAAGTCTACTATGCGTGGTCAGTTAACGTAGACAAAGTTTGTTATGAAGGACGTCAAAGTCTGCTAATCGCTAAGACAAAGTCTATTAAGCTTGGTAATCACGTCAAAAAAGATGCATCAAAGTCTACTATGTGTGGTCAGTTAATGTACCCAAAGTCTGTTATGAAGGACGTCAAAGTCTGCTAAACGCTAAGATAAAGTCTATTAAGCTTAGTAATTACGTCCAAAATTCGATGCATTAAAGTCTACTACGCGTGGTCAGTTAACGTTCACAAAGTCTGTTATGAAGGTCGTTAAAGTCTACTACACGTCAAGACAAAGTCTATTAAGCTTGGTAATTATGTCCTAAATTCAATGCGTTAAAATCTACTATGCGTGGTTAGTTAACGTTCACAAAATCTGTTATGAAGTACGTTAAAGTCTGCTACACGTCAAAACAAAGTCTAATAAGCTTGGTAAATTTGTCCTAAACTCGATGCATTAAAGTCTACTACGCGTGGTCAGCTAACGTTCACAAAGTCTGTTATGAAGGTTGTCAAAGTCTGCTACATGTCAAGAGAAACTCTATTAAACATGGTAATTACGTCCAAAAATTGATGCGGTAAAGTCTATTATGCATGGTCCGTTAACGTCCACAAAGTCTGTTATGAAGGACTTCAAAGTCTGCTAAACGCTAACACAAAGTCTAATAAGCTTGGTAATTACATCCTAAATTCGATGGATTAAAGTCTACTTCGCGTGGTCAGTTCACGTCCACAAAGTCTGTTATGAAGGATGTCAAAGTCTGCTAAACACCAGAACAAAGTCTATTAAGCTTGGTTATTACGTCCTACACTCGATGTATTAAAATCTACTATGCGTGATCAGTTTACGTACGTAAAGTCTGTTATGAAGGACGTCAAAGTCTGATACACATCAAAACATAGTCTATTACAAGGGCTATTTACGTCCACAAAACGATGCATTAAAGTCTACTACGCACGGTGAGTTAACATACACAAAGTCTGTTATGATGGACGTCAAAGTCTCTTACACATCGAAACAAAGTCTATTAAACAAGGTATTTATGTCCTAAAGGCAACAATTTATAGTCTACCACGCATGGTATGTTCAGTTCATTAAGGTCTATTATTAAGGTATGTAAAGTCGGTTAAACGTTGACTTAAAGTCTATCAAGGACGATTTTTGTAGGTATGATTCTGGCTGCTAAAATCTTCCAAACTATCAAGTAAAGTCCATTATTCACATCTTAAAGTCTACTAACTATTTAATAGTCTACTCAACTACGCATTTTTACATTTGATAGACTTCGTAACAACAGATTCACTGATGTGATAGTTTTCATTAATGACATTTTCGTAATAACTTTTTTCTTCAAAGACTTAAAGGGTATAATTGTATTTTAAAAAAATATAGTGACTAGTTGAGTAATTTTAATATAATATAAACTCTTTAAGTAAATCATCTAGCTAAATTATAGGTGAAATGTTATGCATGTGAGTTAGAAAGAAATTTATGTAGATTTTTTTTTTTTTTAGTTTTTAGATTTAATAAACCCTCCTTACGTTTGACAAAAAAAAAAAAACCTCCTTAGCATTTTGATATTTGATAGAACCTTGTGGCCAAAGTCTGGGCAAATTTTTGTAAAAACTAGTAAAAACAGTTTTAGATTTTATGTATTAATTTGTAAAAACCTTAAAATACTTTCGATTTTTAGGAAATCTAAAATTTTAAAATCTAAAATCACAATTGATTAAAAGAATTTGGAGTAAAAGAAAAGCCCACAATCTATCCTAATTAAAATACCTACCATTTATATCAATTAGTCCAATATCAAACTATATAAATAAGGAAATTGTAGATCTTTAACGACCCAACTCATTAAACAATTTCACAAAGACAAGTAGGATCTGAACTTAAATTGCAGCCATGCTTGTAAAATTTGTTTATCAAACGCATGTTTTTGCATATACAAACGTCCTTTTAAAAAAAATTAATTTATTGATGATGTAGGTGTTTGACAAATACAAACGTATTAAAAAAAAAAACAGATTAAAAAAATAAGAAATCGGTATGAAAGAATGAATAAGCAATCATAGACCAAATTTTAATTTGTCATGTTCACGTGACTGAAAATCTACCTTTTCAGAGTCCAAACTTCAATGATAGTTTAATTTTAATAAGCCAATATCAAAATCATTGATAAGTCTGCGTATATTCCTTTTATTTTCAGATAATAAAAATTAAGAAGAGATGATTGGTGTACGAATCATAGTATTGAGGGGAAGTAATTCCAGAATAGGTGTAGTAATCCCCGAGTAAAAGAACCCACAAAAAAAAAGAGCACTTTTCTCTCCACCAATACCGATTTATTCGTTTTAACCTAGCAGCTATCTAGATTTTTAGATTTGAATCTTAACTATCGGTGGTTCCTACAACACCAACGACAATGACCATTTTGCTCACACCGTATATGGCGCTGCTTTTTGCTTGTTCTTTGTTATAGTCACCTTAGGTTGTGATGGTATTTGAGATTCAGATGGTCTCGAGTTTAGCTGTTATCGTTGTTAACTCTCACCATTGCTCGAGGGTTTGTTGCTCGTTAGAGCTTTAGTGCTCGACAGTTAACTGGATTTTGGCCAGATTCCATAGTCGTTAGATCTAGGGTTTATTAGTTGATGACTTCTCTCCGGTGAGGTTCTAAATGCATATCCTCTCTTGTCGTCTCTTTATGCTGAGGTTTGAAAGTTAAAGAGACGTGAATGAGACTGCAACTTTTACTCTGTGTTTTTCTATATCCATCGAAGGTTACAAAGAGTTCAATATATAGAAAGACAGAGACTTAACAAAACTGCAGAGTAGAGGAGCTCAAGAGATCAAATCTGTTTGATAATTGCAGAGATGCATTCATGGCCAATTTACTACAACTCTTATTGTTCCTTTTACCGTTACAAGGAAGAAGATCATGAGGGAATGACATTGATCTGGACTCTGTTTTGGAGGCAATGAGATGGGCTTGAGGAAGTGATGGAAGATCCATTAAGCTTCTTTTACAGGCCTCATTTACACCCTCCCTCAAATTGGAGGTGGGAGAAGTCCCAATGCCAAATTGATTTCTGAGATGCACAAAGGATGTCTTGGAAAGGGATTTAGTAAAGATGTCTGCAGTT
>OVAX01001971.1:0-34640 GCA_900406405.1 Lepidium africanum | reverse complement strand
AAGTTAAATAGACTAACCATATAAAATAAGGTTATGTAGAAATTTTGAAAATGAAAAAGAAGATTTGTAGGGATCTAGCTTTGGATTGTCCTTTTCATTTTGGGGACCAGAAGTGGAATGATGATGCAGAGAAAGCCCACTTTTTTTGGTTCTTGTTTCAAAGTTTCTCTTCTTCTGATTGGTTTATACAAAATTAAAATAAAAGTGAAGAAACAATAGAAACAGTGATTGGTGAATGCAAACTTCGGATGGTCAGGGCTCACTAGAGGAAGATAATAAGGTACAGATTCTGAAACTTATAGCTTTTACTTACCACTAAGTTACTACACGCATTTTAACTCACCTTTGTCGACTTTTTGATTACCAAAAACATTTTGTTTTTTAACAACACATGAAGTTTTCAAAAGTTTTCTTCACTTAAAATGGAAACTTCTTTTGCTACCCATAGCTTTATAAAGTCTTGTTCCATTAATTGAATAATTGTATTAGACATCACTTCTTATCATCTGTATTAGTATGAGACATGCTTATTGTCTGTGTTCTTGAACCGACCCTACATTTATTACTTATTTGAGGACATATGCACTATAGAGGATTCACTTTGTAACTCGAGCATTGATTCGTGCTCTGAAACACGTTTTCCCGTAAGTTTTCTATTACAGGACATACATGCTTTTGTAATCCTTCATTACATTCGAGGTTTGGAGTAATCATAAAGAGTAAGCTCGAATTACGCATATTGTTCTTCCCTTTTCTTTGAATTTGGTTACAATGCACCAAAAAAATTAGGAAAAAGTCACATATGATCTTGTGATGCTGCAATATCAGGAACACAATCTTAAGGATTTGGACGTTAAAGTGGTTTCGAGCTATCGGCCAAAGTAAGTGTATTACTGCTTTAGTTTGATTCTGCTCTTAGTTTAATCAATTTCGGAACAGAATCAAATACCCTGCAAATATAACAATATGGACCTTATAATCGGTTTGTTATTTTCCCTTTCAACAATTGGATCAATAAAGGTCCGATCCATAGTGAAAAATCCTCTAACACCTAACAATATCAGATGAGGCAAACAAGACTCTCTAAAGTCGAATTCGGGTATAGGAGGCAGCAGATGTGGCACTCAACCATTCCCGTCTGAATTCGACTTTAGTAGAGGTGACGCTCAACCACATGATCTTATAATTTATATTTAAAGAAAGGGAGAATTATATGCATATACATTAATATCTTTTATTTGTGGTTGATATCAGTTTGCATTACAGTTGCAAATTAGTAGTGTTAACTCAGGTCCCAGGTAAGTCTATGTGGTCTTCGAACTCTTGTCTGAGTGATTTCTTTGTCTTTAATATATTTATTTTGGAAACTTTCATCAGTAAGGGCATTTTGGTCATTTCCTGAATCATCTCATTTAACGAACGTTTTCACGAGCGGCGGTGACCGGATATAGCTGGTTATCCAGTATTCGGTTTGGTCTAATTGTAATTGGTTTAGGGGATGTTGTTGGGTTATGTATTTTAATAAATTTTGACGTATTCTAAATTTAATGTCAAATTCACCGTTAATCAATATTGTATTTGTTGAATTAACGGTTGATTTGACATAGGATTTAGAATACATCAAGATCTATTAAAATATATGATCCAATAAACATCCATTAATAAAAATTTATTAAAAGAATTTTTAACTGGATATTTTAAAATACGGGTTTAATGGTGGAAAGAATCAGTTACCTGATTTCTATAAACATACTAACATACAAAAATGCGATAGAACCAATTTATTTTCGTCGACATGATTGCTTTCAAAAGTTCTAAGTTTACGGCCACAAGTTGAGCAAGCAACCAAAATAAAATAAATAAAAACTTTCTCAAGTGACTATAGGTTAGGTAAAGCCTCTTCAATAGATTTACTTTTTACTAAATTTTACGATTCAAATGTACGTTCATCATCGGGAAATTAACGCAAGCTTTAGATCACTTTTTAATCTACTATTTGAACCTTTAATCTAGTAAATTCATGAATTTTCTCCATAGTGCTACGCTTGATAGGACCGAATATGCGTTTTAAGGGCTATTAAAATTGTATTATAAGTCTTAAAGTCTATATATAAGTATCATCCTTTTGTCTCTCTTTAAGCTAATTTTTTATTAACACAAAACAATTCTCGTTTCTTCATCTTTCCGAGTACCAACTTTATAGGTTTGCATTATAGATTATACTAAAAACTTATGGATATACGATAATATCCGTAGATAAATTCACATAAAGATTATACAAAGTAAGTATTAATTAGCTAATGGTTTTAGTATTAAATAATTTTAAAGTGGAATTCTAAAACCACTGCTTGATCAAATTGGATGGTATATTGCCAATTAAATGTTCCATATTTTTTGTCAATTGACAAATCTTATCCATTCACAAATTCTCTCAAATCTCTACGAGTACAAATGCAACTTCTAATAGTAGAATTTGGGAGGAAAACAATATATGTGATACTCAATTATTTACAAAATGTAATTTTTATTCTTTTGATAAATTTGTTTTCCTAATTGTTATGTACAATTAATTAATTAGTAGAGGATTAAAGTATAAATGTTCGCAGGAAACCTTTAATCCAGTGGCAGTTAGTATATTTATTAAAGACAGACGTATTTGTATAATCAGTCTCACTGTCTACATGTATGAATTTGACTAATGATCACTTGGAACAAATGCAACTTCTAGTAATCAAATTTGGGAGGAAAAACAACATATGTGATATTCAACCACTCAACAAAATGTAATTTTTTTTTTTGTGTAAAACAATTTTCCTAATTGTTATGTAGAGGATTAAAGTATAAATGTTGATGCAATAAAGGTTGTAGAATAATATATAATAAAAGCTTAAAAGAATCCGATGCCAAGTGGATCGCACCACTATAAATACTTCTCCACCTCTCCCTCTTTCTCTTCACAATCATTCATTCACGTAAATCTTCACTTAGTTACCTCTTTAGCCAAACCAATCTCTCTCTGTTTTCTCTATTCTACTCTGTAAAAATCAAAAATGTCCATTATTGTTTGTCAAGAACAAGATCAAATCACAACCAAAAATCAAAAAAACATGACAGGACTAAGTTTCCTTCAGTCTCTGTCTGATCTCACCACCATTGTCCGAAACAAAGATGATACAACTTATGTTCATCCAAATGAGAAACGTTCTGTTTCTAAACTAAATGAAAAAAGCTTAGAGATGTGTACTGAGAGTCTAGGAACTGAAACAGGTAGTGAAAGTGGTGATGAATTGTCATTACTTGCATTTGAAGCAACCACTACTACTCCTAGGGTTTATCTGAAGCCTGAAAATGAAGACATTACTACCTTGCGATCCAAGAAATCTAAAATGAGTCGCAACAAAAGTTTCCCACCACCGATTAAGTTCTTTGAAGATTCGAAATGTAATCGAATGGTGAGGTGGTTAGGAGAAGATGGTCGTCTTGTAGTTCAATCAATTAGGGTTTCTTCTGCACCTCGTTGCTTTGTAGCAGAACGTGGTGAAGGAAGGCTTCGTCTCTGTTTATCATTGGAAAGTTCTCAACTTAGAGAGGAGGAAAAAGAAGAAGAAGAAGAAGAAACAGAGGAGGGTATTGATGAGGAAAATAATGAGAATTTGGAGGGTAAAAATGGAAATAAAAAGCTAGGGAGATTAAGTAGCAGATGCAAAGAGAATGGTCGTGAGCCTAAACCAATGCTTACTTGGAAGCAGCAGCAGTTTTGGGTCGCTACTTAATTGTGGTTGACTCTATTATTTAACTAAATAATTTTAATGTGTGTTTTATTTTTATTCCAATCTGTTTTCTTGTATGTTTCTTATTTTTAGTATGATTTCTTAAGGAGATTTGGATTGTTTTCTAATTTCTATTTTATGTAATGTTTAATGGAGATTGTTATTATTATTATTATTATCAATGATTATTATTTTATAAATAAGCATTATTTTTATTTTCATTAAACATTAAAAACTCAACATGATAATTTGCATATCATCCCCACATTGACTGAGTTTGATGTATGGACATGACTTGTCTAATATCTCTTCATGAGTCGTGAGGATAATAGACATTTTATCAAACTAACTAGCATTTTAACCCTATGTTAAAGACTTCTCAAGACTTTAGAGTCTATTCTCTTGGTTTCTATTCGACTCGACTCTGATTCCGAAAATGTTAAATTATAAAATTGATTTTTGGTTCACAATGTTGTCAGGTTTTCCAAAAATCTTTGTTTTGTTTCACTCATACTGGTTTCACCGTTTTTCAATAAATATATAAATTTATCCAACAAAAAACTGAAAAATATATTACTTAAGGAAAAAATAATTTTGGTCAAGTGGTTAAGTCCACATCTGCTATATTTTTTTTTATATCAAAGTTCTGATTTTACAAAATCACATATTTTTTATATAATATTGTTTTGGGTTTTAGGAAGTGAACTTATACTATAGACCGATTCTAGTTGATCTGACATTTTTTTTAAAACCTGTACTATCTAGGAAGTAGGAAGGATGATATTGCGAAAGACAGCTTTATGAAGTTGGCACTCATGTTGTTCTATTGCGTAAATCTACATTAGATTATAAAATGTATGACAAAATATGATTGGTAGTTAAAATATTGTGAGCGGTTCATTTCTTACCAAAACAAGAAATAGGTAGATATTATTAATGTTGTCAAACAAACCAAAATAGAGAACATCACAAATACATAACATCTCCAACCACTCTATAATTTACTATTTTATAACTGTTTACAATAGGCTTAAACTCAAAATATATATATACACCACAATGAATTTACCAATTAAGTTTATGGTGATGTAATCAAGAAGACAACAACAATTCACAAGTACATTGCTGAATTTAATGAATCGAAATGAACTAAACTATTTTATTTTTGACAACTCATTAAAATTTAGACAAATGGCGAAGAATTTACGAATATAAGGTCTCGGAAAATCCTTTAAAACTTCAAGCAAAAATGACAAATATATGAACTCTAAATTTGTTTATAAATAAGGAAAAAAGGTAAATTTATAGTCATTAAAAAGATTTTTTAAGTCTTGTGAAGACTTTTAGGTAATGTTTGAATGATGGTTACACATCTGGATTCCTCGTCTTCAACAATTTTGAGATATTCTAACACAAGCACCACCTCATTTATGTTCAATGAGTCAAATATCTCTATAACCCAAATTCATCCCAAAAATATGTAGTAGAGTTGAACAAAAATTTGAGTTATTAGCTGAAACATTTAACTACCATACTGAAACAAATCGACACTAAAATCTTAGTTGTGAAAGATATTTATTTTTATCTTCAACTACATAATTCTTTTAGATAAATCATTTGAGACAACGACTACGCAAGAGTTAGTAATGTTCTTTAAAAAAATAAGTTATTAAATTTACGTGCAAAAAATGATGTATGTGGTACGTACAACGGCCACATGAAGATTACTAGAGATTGTTCCCACACGACCACATGACCATCACATGCATCATCTCTTTTTAATCCCCAACCAATATATTTTGTGTCTTTAGTCTTCTTTTTATTGGCTCTCAATTTGATTCTGTTTCTGGATTTTCCTTGTACGAATTGTGAATGGCCTCTCTTACTTTTCTTCTCCTAACTTTCTTTTTGCGTTATCATATCTTACCAAAGTGCATGACCTCATCAATCAAAATGCACGATTAAAAGAACAAATTCAAACGGTAATGTTTGTGGTCTCATGGGTCGATATGAATCTTAGTTATATGCTTACACACACTAACCATACACAATCATTAGTGCATATGTTGTATCTTTGATTTGAGGTTTTAGAAACCAAATAATTCCGAGTCCATTAGTATGTGAGAAACAACTGTACAATGTAACTGGTAGGCATAATCATGTTGTACATGAATGATATTCTGGTGATCCAAATTTTAGCATCCCACTAATCTCGGATCTATAAATCTCTAGATAAATATGAACAATGTAAATTATGGCTTATCAATATATATCCATTTGGTCAGGAAATCGTATTGAAGTTTTAAAAATCTTTGAATGTGAGTTTTTACACCTTGAGGTCTCGGTCTTACCACCACTAGACTATCATCTAGAATTTTTGTGAGTTTCACTACAACAAAACTAGACATACTTAACGCTGAAAATTTGCTATTGTATGCATTACATAGCGTTTTCGCTAATGCTATGTTATCGGCAGTTATGGTAGATTTTGGACATACGATAGCGTTATTCTAATATGCTATAAAAGGTAATTTATTATAGCATATTTTGTCTGCTATTATTTTCATATTTATGTTCTAAAAAATAGAAAACAACAATTCACTTTTTTCACTATAATATTCCACAGTACGATAACAATTTTCTAATGTCGTAATATAATTTGTTATGACTATCTTTTTTGCTATGATAGAATATGTAACAAACATTAGTTCATAATCATACATGTCACAAGTCTAATTCCAAAAGTAGTTCAAGATAGCCACATTATAAAAGTCTCAATTCCAAACTACATTCAGCCAACAAGATAAAATAAGACTGAATTTATCTAACATTAGTTGTATTTAAAATAGCTTAGTCTAGTTTCTTAAACTACCTAAGCTGGACCTTGGTTTCTTCATTCCCTGCAACAATACAAATATTCTTTATGTTAGATTTCTAAAACATTCTCAGAAGTAAATTTAAAGCACAAGGAACAACGAAATAAACTTACTCGTTTCTTTGACTTCAAACAATTGCCTCCAACTTATCAATGGGCCATGCAATTGATGAAATCACAATCTTATTACCACTAGACTATCATATAGAGATTTTGCGAGTTTACACCTCAGAATTTCGGTCCTACTACCACTATATCACCGTCACCAAGTTTAGATGAATTGTTGTTTCACCAACACAAATATTTTGTTTTTTAATCTTTGGTAAATGAAACACAACATGATCGTTGTCATTACCTTCAACTTTGAATTAATCATAGAGACTTACGCTTTAATATCTATATGTTAGATTGAGAATCTCTGTTTGTAGGCGAGTGTGTATATATTCTGCATATATTCTCCGACATGATACAGCAAAGATTTAGTCAGACTAAGGTCCGTACTTCGTGCATACAACATGATCGTTGTCTTTACCAACATATAAATTTGTAAAGTATGAACCAATGAGAACTAGACACACATATGATGAATGTCTAATCCTAAGTCCCAAAAGTGTGTACAAATACACATTAAAGAGTGGTACTACTACTTTGTGTTTCTCTGCTCGAGAGAAAGAACTCCTATTTCTATGGTTTCTCTGTGCCACTTGATGCTTTTTATTGACCACTATCTTCATGCGGCACCCATTTCTGTTACGTTTCAATTATTATTAATATTTTATTTATCCAATTGGATCAATAAAATCAAACTCATAATCAAATTTCCTCAAATCCCTAATAATATTATGTAGAATAACTACGATTTCTAAAATTAAACTCATAATCGGATGAGAAAAACAACAGAAATGACACTATACCACTATACAACTTGACAAAAAACATTTTCCCATTTCAATCATTCTATTCAAACTTCAAATATTTTTTATGTTGGGCATTTCTATTTTGATTACCTCTTTTTCTTTTTTGTAACCTAAGTTTGAATGATTCACTAAGTAAACACTATATAAATTTTGGAAAGAAAAAAAAATGAGGAAGCATCATCCCAAAGTGTTTATTACAGATTTGTCGAGCCAATTATTATGCATGGATTCATTATAATTTTTGACTATGTTACAATAATGGTGGGACTAATCTATGATGGTATTCTTCACCTCATACAACAAGATGTTTTAACACTTTTAGTTATGTTTCCTAATTGAAATGAAACTAATTTGATTAAAAACCTAAAATTCTGAAACAGAGATTAACAAAGAGAAGAGTATTCATTCTATGATTAAGTTCAAGTGGGTGGGAGAGAGACAGAAGTATCATTTGGGCCAAAAAGCTTGATGATAGAACCAATTAATTGGGCCAAAAATGGGCCCAACACTTGCCTCCACTCGTCGGCCCAAATAAGTTATTTGTAATAGGGGTTTTAACGCTTCTTTTTTTTTTTTTTTTTTTTTAATATTTTGGTGATTTATCGATTTTCTGCCACAAATTAAACCGTTGTGAAATTCTCAAGCGATCTGTTCTTCTTCTTCTCTCCCCGCCTACTGCATTCTTTTCAAATTTCTTCACGAAGGTTTTCATCTTCTTAGAGCTTTCGATTCACGATGGAAATGGCAGAAGGAGTAGGAACTACGGAAGATAAGTACGATGTAGACATCGCGACCACCGCTTCTTCACTCGGCGGCTCCGGCGTCTTCCATATCATCAATGACTTAGTCGGTTTCGTCCTCTATATGCACCAGCAGATTCCTTCGTGTGTTATCTTCCTCTTCTTGTTTCCTTATGCTATGATTTATTCTAATTTGATGTTCGATCTGGTGGTGCGATGTATCTGTTTGTTTGTTCTTCTTTGTCTAGGTTAATTTCGTGGATCACTGCGATTCGCCGTGATTGATAGGTTATCTTAGAAGAATAGAAATTTTTTGGTTACAAATTTTATGAATGCCATATGAATTAGTATGAGTTTAGATATTAACTCGTGGTAGGTGAATTATTTCAATTTTAGGGGAAATGGAAAAACTTTAAGGAATTTTTTAATGCGTAATTCTGCCTCTTGCTATATCGTGGCGAATATATATTGGAATTATCACTTTAAGGTCTTAAGAATGCTCAGATTGATCAATTGTTCACACTACTTCCAGTTGAATTTTGGAATCAACTAGGTATGTTGTATCCACTATGAGCCTTCTTTTGTGCATTAGCGTGTACTGAAACCAAAGCTAAAGACTTAAATTTGTAGCTTTTGGATTGGCTACACAAAGCTGTTTTACAAATTTGCCTGTTGATTACATCTGTGCAGGGTATTACAAGACCTGAGTCTTGACTTTGAAGGATTGCAAACCGAACTTATGGATTTGGTATGTTAGTTTTGCAGACACCATTTTCACTCTACGGTTACGGCTTTGTCACACTCTAAGAATCTTAGGTTGTAGGAGGAGAATCTAACGCAACCTGAAGTGAGACCTCTGGTCAGAAGAAAACTTGTGAGTAGAAAAAGAGAGGTGAAGCATGAAATAAAAAAACTGGAGAAAATGATGAAAACCATCTCTAGTCTTCGAAGTGCATTGCAGTTAATGATCCGTGAAGCTCCTGGCATTCAGAAAGTTGTGTTGATTCTTGGTGGTAGTCCCTTACGACCTCAAAAAGCTTATGAGTTGTTATTCACACACAGTGATTATGTTCTGGCCTACGAAGGTGACTTTGCTAAATCCAAAGGTGCAGAAGCACTTTCAAAAAAGGTTTTATTTACTTACCTCTCGGTTCATTGTTACTTGGGATTTGTTCCTATTTCATTTTATCTGACTTTCAATTCTATTTGGCTTTATAGACAATACGAGCATTGATCTCGGCAGGTGCTGGATCAACTTCCTACCCAGGTAATTTCTCTATAACTCTCAAACTTCTTCAGTATTTTATGCCATTGCATAATATGTCAGCTAAATCTATATATACAAAGAAGAATGTTGCTCTTTTCTTATAGTGCCACCTCATCACCCTATTAAATAACCTCTTAATTTTAAAATACAAATTAAAACAAATTAGATTTTTAGTATACTTCTACTAATTTAGTATTTAAAGTAAACCAAATATCACAATTAAAAATAAAATATGAAAAACATACATCTTATAATTTATAGATAGATATTTAATTTTATTTGAAAATCAAAAATTATGGATGATAAAGAAAAGAAAAAGTTAGTATACTTGATTTTAATTTATAGAAGTAAAGAAGATGTAGTGAGTTTTAGTATAAAACTACTTTGATTTATGGTAAAACAAATAAAGAATTTGAAATTAAATTTTCTAAAAATATTGTTACGAAATTGCTATAATTTAGAGTTTATAAATAGATCTGCAATTGTTTATTTAAATTATAATTTGTAGACAATAAAAAAAGAGAAAGTTGTCGAGATTTTCTTAGTCTAATGGTTAGGATGATTCAGCTAATGACTTGATGTCAGTACTATGATCCTCCATGCTACACACACTAGATTAAAAAAAAGTAGAAATTTTTCTTTATATTATAGATCTGATTTTGTCGATCTAATTGTTGACAAAAAAATGAGAAAAGTTACTATGCTGATTTTAATATAAAAACATATCTATTATAACTTTTAAAAACCAAGATCACTAAACAAATTTTTTCCTATACCTATTTTTGTGTGAAGAAAAAAATTTATACATTAATTAAAAGTTAAGAGATAGTTGAGAAAATGCAGATTTAACAAGTACATTTCTGTCTATCAAGATCACCAATATATGTCTTTTTGTATACCTTTATAATTATAACAATTACTTCTTCATTAATAGCATATTTTCTGATTACTAATATTTTGATAATTGATACTATGAAGAAAAAATTATAATTTATCGTTTGTTTACTCTCTACAAAATAATTTGAATTGTGTGCAAAAATTAGTTACATTCCATTCAATTTTCACTTCTGAAATAATCAATATTTACATGAAAAACAATATATTAATTAAATTTTGATATCAAATAAATGATGATTTCATCAATTTAAAAAGCATTATCATACCATTTGTGTTGTTGATATATATTTGGGTAATTAAGTAATTTAAAAACAAAAAAAAAAATTCATATATTTTTACTAGATATATAAATATGTACTTTGTTTAATGGTAAAATAATTTTAATATGTGTTTAAATGTTACACATTAAATATATTTATAAACTAATATTATAAATATTGTTTGACTAAAACTACTAACATTATTAACTTTTTGTTCTAATTTATTTATTAGTATTGGAAATTAATAAATTCAAAAAACTAACAATATAATTGGAATATAATGGTAAAGATTTTCTCTATTTGAAATGCAAAACTCAAATATTTTCTCTTATCAATAACAAATCATTATATCAACTACTTTTTTTTTTAATTATTTAACAATGATATAAATCCTGCCCGAAGGGCGGGTCGCTACTAGTAATGGTATAAACTGTAATTGATTAGTTTCTCTTCTTTTGAATTGCAGGTCCAATGAGGCTCTTCATATTGGTTCATGCTCCACCTTCTTTGAATCTGCCTCAACATTTCATTCCTAAACGTGACTTCAGATACAACAGAAAGGTATAGACTTCTACTAATTCCATTCACTAAGCCAAGTACAAGATTCCGACTTAATCACCTGCAAAACATTCTCTTTTATAATTGCAGATTGTGCCTTCAAAACTGAGATTCAAGTGCAGGACTCAAAATGATGCAACAAATTCTCCTCTCAACTCTAGAACAAATGATCTAATGTGGTAATTCTCTTTCATCTTTCTCTTGTTTAGCACTAAATAAGTCCTTAACGGGATCTTTGATAATGCCCTTTGTGTTATTACAGGTTTCAATGTCGACATGTAATAAAGGGCTTAGCTTTCCATCAACCAGTTGAAGAATAAGACTCGAGAGTTTTGTGTCTCTCTATTGTAACTAAACTCTTTTGCAGATTTGAGATAAAACCAACAATTTTTTGTCAAAATCAGTCTTCTGATCATACTAACCTTTTGAATTCTGAAGTTTATTATTACCATATTATAAGCAGATAAGTCGTCTTTATTGTGGAAGTTGCTTTTCCATATCGATTCTATGGTGATAAGTGGGTTAATTGACATTGAAGAAGCTTCATTCATGAGAAAACTGGTTAGGGGGCATGAAGCGTACATCTCTTAGTTTCCTATTGACTTCCTGCATCAAGGAGATACCAATCACAACATCCAGTGATTGGGGAAATATTGATGTCCTCTGAGTCTTCTGTGATTGTATCTTTATGTACTGATGTAGTTAGTACTTATTAATCTGTATTATTGTTGTTGTTATTCTTAGTGATAATAATAATCCCGAGGGAAATGGTATTAAGAATGAATATGCAGCTATACATTAATTACGAGAATAGATTGTAAAATCAAGATTCAATCAGAGAGGTCTGAAATTTGAAGGAGAAAAAAAAGAAGTCAATGTTTAATCGCTAATTCCAAATTTTGAAATACTTTTTTTTTTTTTTGTCACAGAATTTTGAAATACTTACTACACGCAATTCTAATAGTAAAATTCGTGAACTTTGCTTGTGTCAAGCTTTTTCTTAAAAAATATTTGTTTGACAATTGTGAGGTTTTATATAAAACCTCTACGTTTCATACCTTTTTCTAAAACCACTAGATTAAACAAAAATTTTAAATAATTACATTGTCAACAATTGGATCGACAAAACTCGATTCATAACCTAAATTTCATCCCTAAAATCCGTTTTTTTAAGGTACCATAATATAGTGGATATAAATTGAACCCTGGTGTCAAGTCATTAACTGGATTATCCTAACCACCAGACTGTGAACAATTCAACAAATAATTACACATCTTTTTAAATGGAGAAATGCATTGAACAACAAAAGAATTCAATTAATATATTTCTTATTAATTTGTTCAAGTAATTGTACACACTTTATTTTAAAGAATATAATTTTTTAGTTTATATTCTAATAAGATTATACACGTGGTCAATTCATCTAGGTCATAGCATGGTGTAACGTTGTTCATCCTCCCCATATCATTAATTTTGTGCACCACATATTGTTTAAAGTCATATCATACATGCTACTATTACGAAACACACATAAATGATTATATGATAAACTAAAGATAAACACCAATCTAAATACTCAATCTGCAAACCCCCTATGTTACCATATAAAAAAATCTCATGTTATATAATTTTATATAAATTTATAAAATAATTATAAGACGAGACCATGTAATTTTGGTTATATAATTAACCTAATATATAAACTATATTATCAGATCCTAAATATATTTATATTCATGTTATTTTGATAATTACACATTCCACAATTATTTAATAGTAGAATTCTCATTTTATTATTTTAAAAAGAAATTTATATTAAATTATTGCATAAGTTATAAGACATAAGTAAAAAGAATCACAACTCTTAATGCTAAAACTCTATAGTAATTACGTTGTCATTGTGAAAGTCAATAATAAGATTATTATATCTGTAAAAAAAATAAAAACGGAAAATGATGTATTTTTTGGTATTTTTTCAAATATATACAATATTAAATATTAACATTCTAGTTTATTATTTTTTGTATATTTTAAACGTAACTGAAGCCAATTTTAATAGACCAAGGGCATAATCGAGTCTTATTGGATTTTACAGTTTTTTTGTACTAAAAACAAATGAATATTCAATACACATTACTATTTATTTGGCTAAATTTATAATTTTTTCAACATAGGTCAAATCAATATTAGGCATGACTTATGTACACCAAATTTTTAATATTTACACCAAATTTTTAATATTTCACGACATATGCAGAAATTTGAATGGATTAACTAAAGGTGATGCCAAAAATAAAATATTGAATCTGCAATATCAAATTGTTACTTATAAAAAAAGTCGATTATATAAATCACAAAAACTTAGATAAGCCTAAGCTTCAAGCGCATGTAGCAATAAAAGTGGTCACATAGTTAATGTTAGCCGGTGAGAAATCTCCTCCAACTGTATATGAAGCTTCACCATTAAACAAACCGGTATTGAAGTACCCTACATTATACATTGAACAATTACGATCGCACTACAAAAGAGAATACAAAGAAGTACTCGAGAATGCTGAATCCAGACCTTTGATGGGGCTCGAGATGCCTGATAAATGGCAAACTCTTCTGGATAAAGTGCAAGTTGAAGAGGAAAAGGAAAAAGAACTAGTCACAGAATAGAAACAGCAAGCTGAAAGTTTCTAACAGAAGTTAGATAAAATGGCTGAAAAAAGCTTATTAGGTATTTTCTTGTTGATGCTTTGGCTGGATATGCGTTCAGAGGGTTTCTGGCTGGTGTTTGCTTGCTAGAAGACCATATCCAGAAAGACGACCAGTGGCTTCAGTATCTCGCCTCCGAGTTCAACTTCTCCCACACATGTTTCTTAACTTCGTTACCTGTCTCCCATAGTCATGATCTTCCACGCTTCAATCTCAGATGGTTCACGGGATATACTGAGGTTTGCTAATCATATCCCCGTTCTTCTTTTACGTTTTGTTGTTGCATTGTAGAAACTGAGATAGTGAAAAAGCATGCTTGTTTTTATGATTATAAAATAAAAATAATCACATATTTATATCTCATACTGAGTATAAAATAAAATAATATCATAATTATATAAAAATATTTATCTCATACTAAGTATAAAATAAAATAATATTAGATTTTATAAAAATATAAGTGAAAATGTATTTGCTTATAAAACTGCAAATAAATTATCATTTTTGTTATGTAAATAATAATTTTTTTATCAACATTGAGCCACAACTAACCGGCCCCACAAGCCAAGTTCGTACATCATATAGGCATTCAGACTCGATCTTTGGATGTGCAAGTGCGCTTGCCTTTAGTGGACTTATTATATGCCACTAGAGTAAAGACCACCTGCATGTAAATATTAATTTCACTTATAATTTTGATATATTATATTCTAAAACGTTATTTTTCTTGTCAATCATTCTATATTAATAATTCAAACATCCATAATTACAGGTAAGAGATAACAAACTGATAATGCCTATTTTGCACATCGGGTAAGAATATATGCTCTATAATTCAAAAAAACAAGAACATAATAAAGGCAAACCTATAATTCAAAAATACCAGTGTATCGCATGGGTCCTTATCTAGTCTTATTATATAAAGTAAGGTTTCTCAAAGTTACTTATTAATTGGATTCTTTTACGTGTCAAATCTTACGATCATAAAAATTTTGATGATATATTTAAAAAAATTTAAAATAAATCTTATTATATAAAAAATGGTTTCTTGCACATCGGACAAGTGTGTCTGCTTTATGATTCAAAAAACAAGGATACAATAAAAACTAAAATTTGAAAATAAACTTTTCAAGTGCAGGAAAACTGTGCATCGTCCTTATCTAGTTTTTTATTGTTTAGAGTAGCTTTTTAAATTGTTAGTTTTAGTATATGATATTGTATTTATTTGTTCATTTTTCTAATGTTGTGATCATCTTTAAAGATTTTATATTGTTTTGATGAAGGATTAATATGACATAAGTATTTGCATCAATTAAATCACAACTTTGGCCCATGTATTTGTATCAAAATCATTCTTGAGATTACATTGTATCTTTGATGGGTTTATCAACACCTTACTAAACTTGTCTGACATATTTGTAAGGAATTTAAAATTTTGGGTCAATAACTCAATATATAAAGTTGGGGGTTAAAACGTATTTAATCAAATAATTTGGGGTCGGAATGAAAAAAGAGAAAAAAATCTCAAAATTATAAGAGTAGTCACTCTTCTTATACTTCCTCCACCGTACTGTTTATTTCGGCGAACACAGACGCAAGTTTTTCCTTTGTTTGAGACCTTCAAGCTGTTTTCGATTTCTATCTACAGTCGTTGACAACAACGAAGCTTACATTCTCGCCGGTAAATTCTCTCTCGTTATCTGATTTCACTTGTTTTCCGTCCTCTCAATGTTTGGGCTTATGTACTCTCCAACTCAAATCGCTTGTTTGATGATGAAGTGAATTCGAGTTTTAGGGTTTTTCAAGTTCTTAATTCTTCTGTCAAATTCCGATTTCTAGGTCTTTAACGGGGAGGAGGAAGATGATCTTCAAGATCGAAAACGTAACTGTCTACTTCCCTTATGATAATATATATCCAGAACAATATGAATACATGGTTGAATTGAAGCGAGCTCTTGATGCTAAGGGACATTGTCTACTCGAGATGCCTACCGGAACTGGCAAAACCATTGCTCTTCTTTCCCTAATCACAAGTTATCGACTCTCTCACCCTGAATCTCCGATCAAGCTTGTTTACTGCACTCGTACTGTTCATGAGATGGAGAAAACGCTTGCTGAGCTTAAGCTACTTCATGACTACCAAGTACGCCATCTTGGAGCCCAGGCTAAGATCCTTGCGATTGGTCTTTCCTCCCGGAAGAATCTTTGCGTTAATTCTAAGGTTTTAGCGGCGGAGAATCGTGATTCTGTTGATGCCGCATGTAGGAAACGGACGGCTAGTTGGGTTAGGGCTTTGTCGGCGGAGAATCCGAATGTAGAACTCTGTGATTACTTTGAGAACTATGAAAAGGCTGCTGAGAATGCATTATTGCCTCCTGGTGTTTATACTTTAGAGGTAAGTTCAGGTTTTTTCACATTTGTTTCTTGATTAAGTGTAGATTTGAGATTAGAATGGTAATTGTATATTCGTCTTTTAGGATTTAAGGGCGTTTGGTAAGAATCGTGGATGGTGCCCTTACTTTCTCGCGAGGCATATGGTTCAGTTCTCCAATGTTATTGTTTATAGTTACCAGTATTTACTGGATCCTAAGGTCGCTGGAATTATATCAAAGGAGTTACAAAAGGAGTCAGTTATAGTGTTTGATGAGGCCCATAATATCGATAATGTGTGTATTGAAGCACTCAGCGTTAGTGTGAGGAGGGTTACACTTGAAGGAGCTAATCGAAATCTTAATAAGATAAGACAAGAGATTGATAGGTATGGTAGTTTTCTCCTACAGAGCTGATACTCTTAATTTCTTTTGAACCTGTCACTCTTGATTCCAATCAAACATTGGTAAATTTCCTAATTGTGCTTGAGTGCCATCTGGGTGTCTGCTCACTTTAATTGCCGATGGCATTGTCTCTTTAATTTTCTCATTTAGTAAGAAAAGGATCTGCTTTGATGAGACTGCTTTATCTCAAGAACTGAAAGTCGGAAACAATTTTTATTCAAAAAACTGTTTTGTTAGGTGTTCCTATGGTGCATAGTTATCTTAATTCCATACAAGAAGCCACCTGGTTATTTGCTGATGTTTATTTTAAGTTCTTATCACACTATTAAAATTGTCCAACTGGTAGGAAGGTTCAAGACTACAGATGCAGGAAGATTACGAGCTGAATACAATCGGCTGGTTGAGGGCTTGGCTCTAAGAGGGGACTTATCTGGTAAGTATTTTGTTATCAGGGTGATAGTTTGATTTTAAATGCTTTGGGCACATATTCTGATTCTGTGAACCTAATATAGCCAGTATGTTATTGTGCAGGAGCTGATCAATGGCTTGCAAACCCTGCACTACCCCGTGATATATTAAAGGAGGCTGTCCCAGGAAATATTAGACGGGCTGAACATTTTGTGCATGTTTTACGACGATTACTTCAGTACTTGGGAGGACGTCTGGATACCGAAAATGTGGAGAAAGAAAGCCCTGTTAGCTTTGTATCGTCCCTTAATTCTCAGGCTGGAATTGAGCAGAAAACACTGAAGTTCTGTTATGACCGGCTCCACTCTCTCATGATGACCCTTGAAATTACAGATACAGATGAATTCTTACCTATCCAAACAGTGTGCGACTTTGCAACTCTTGTTGGGACATATGCACGGGGATTCTCCATCATTATCGAGCCTTATGACGAGAGAATGCCTCATATTCCAGATCCTATATTGCAGGTAGATATGTGATAGTCTGCTTCTTTTGAGTACTTTTGTTGTGGTTTCTCAGATATTATGACCACATATAAAATTCTGCAGTTCATTATCTATTGAGGAATCTATCTGAAACGTATCTCCTTATGTTATCTTAGTTGAGCTGTCATGATGCGTCTCTGGCTATAAAACCGGTGTTTGATCGTTTCCAATCAGTTGTAATTACGTCAGGCACCCTGAGCCCAATTGATCTATATCCCCGTCTTCTTAGTTTCAATCCTGTTGTTAGTCGAAGCTTTAAGATGTCAATGACACGAGACTGCATCTGCCCTATGGTTCTTACTCGTGGAAGGTATGTGATTTAGGAAACAGTCCTAGACACTTACGTTATCGTTGATTCTTATATTGATGTACGTTATTGGTCGTCTTCTTTTTCAGTGATCAGCTTCCTGTTAGCACGAAATTCGACATGAGAAGTGATCCTGGTGTTGTGAGGAATTATGGCAAGCTTTTGGTAGAGATGGTATCTATTGTTCCTGATGGAGTTGTCTGCTTCTTTGTTAGTTACTCATACATGGATGGCATTATTGCTACATGGAATGAAACTGGAATTTTGAAGGTAGGATCCTCACCACTTCGACGATTTACCATTTCACGTTATTTTGAAAGTTTTGTATGAAGTGGACATTTTTTCATGATATCAAACTTTTTGTAGTACAAGATATGTTACGTGTTTCCTAAGATATGTTACGTGTTTCCTAAGATGACCGATATTTTTAATGTTTGTAGGAAATAATGCAACAGAAACTTGTCTTCATCGAAACGCAAGATGTTGTGGAAACAACATTGGCACTGGACAACTATCGCAGGGCCTGCGATTGCGGAAGAGGTGCAGTTTTCTTCTCTGTGGCCAGGTAAAAATTCTGTTATTATATGGTAGATGGTTAGAAGATTCATGGCAAGAAATTTTCTGCTTCTGCTTCTTTGATTTCTGTGGTTATGTATGTGATACTGAATATCGTGTGGATAATTTCAAGAAGATGGATCAAAAGTTTGTATTTAAATGGCAGGGGAAAAGTTGCGGAAGGTATCGATTTTGATCGACATTATGGAAGACTGGTTGTTATGTTTGGGGTACCGTTCCAGTATACATTAAGCAAGTAAGTTGTACAACCAAAAAAGAAACGTTTATACTTTCATCTCCTAGTTTACTGCTTTTGTACCTTCACCATATGTGATGAGTGGGAGATGCTAATACAGAAATGGACAAAATTGTAGGATATTACTTGCAAGATTGGAGTACCTACGCGATACATTTCAAATAAAAGAAGGCGATTTCCTAACTTTTGATGCCTTGGTATGATTCTAATCTTATGGTTACTATTTTTTGGTGCATATATTTTTACCTGTCTTTATTTGGCTACAAAAACAGAGGCAAGCAGCGCAATGTGTGGGGCGAGTAATCCGGTCAAAGGCTGATTATGGGATGATGATATTTGCAGACAAAAGGTACCTAGATGTGCCTTAGAAGTTTCTACCGCGATTGTTGCTATATACCAAATGTGATTTACTTTAGTAGAAGCAGCAGATTTGAACACTTTTTATTGCATTAAGCATACGTGCAAATACTATATGTATCTCTGAGAATAGAAAATTCTGCATACTACGGCCTACGTAAGGATCTAGAGATAATTCTTAGGACATAAGAAAAAGTCTTGCTTAGTAGATTTATGAAGTGGTCAGTGGTCACATCTTGTCTGAGGTTATGCCATTGATGTGTATAAACTTGCAGATATAGCCGACATGATAAGCGGTCTAAATTACCCGGTTGGATATTATCGCATCTGCGTGATGCACACTTGAATCTAAGCACTGACATGGCTATACACATTGCTCGAGAGGTAAACCTTAAACTCACAGCTTTATATATTCATATATTCTGCATATAGAAACAATAAATAATTTGGGTTTTCTGCAGTTTCTTCGGAAAATGGCTCAACCATACGACAAGTCCGGTACGATGGGCAAGAAAACTCTGTTAACACAAGAAGATTTGGAGAAGATAGCTGAAACTGGTGTTCAAGACATGGTTTACTAGTAAACCGGTTTTTTTTTTTTTTTGGGTTGAGGTCTGATCATAGGTTCATTCTATACCTTATTTTTTCACAATACGGCAAAAAGCCATAATTTATTTGCCAATCATGACTTTACAAAAATTTGGTTTTGGTTTTGTAGTTTTGCATATTTATGCTTCATTTTAAAACCAAGACTGTATCAAGTGAAATCGAAAAGAGTTGGGTTTTTTTGGTAACATTTAGGTCCACAATACTTGTTCTATGACCAATTCTTTAGACTTCTAACAAAATCAGCTAGAATAAACACGATTTATTAGAGGTAGAATAAACACGATTTGTTAGAGTTGAATTCAGGTGGACAGCAGAGGTTTAACAATGAAAACATAGTAGAACAAACTATATAATAGTCACTCATTACATTATTCAAATCAAGTGATACAATTTGATCACATCAAACATATTACAGGAAATTGTCTCTATTGGGCTCTAATTAGGCCGTGGAAGTGAAATTGAAGTTGGCACAGTTAGTGCTACGGCCCAATAATGTAGAACTAAATCCTAATCTGTTACGCGCCAAATCAAACTCGATCAAATTATCCTCCAACTGAAACCCTCCGATCACCACAGAGGTTTTCGCTTTAACTCCTCCATCAACAAAACCCAAACAAATAACATCATCACTAACACTCACCATCGAATTAGCTCCAAAAATCCTCCAAATCACGTCGTTGCTGTGAAGCACAAGCTGAATCTCCGGCACGGCGTATCCCACTCGCGTGCCGCCGACATTCTGCGTACTGAAACACGCGCCGAACGGTTTCACCGACTGTACTTGAGTGATGTTCCTCGCGGCTGCTTCTTTGATGAAGGATGATGTGAAGGCTTTGAAGATTGATCTCTCCATCACTGTGTAAGGATTCACAGTGCTGATTTTGGTTCCTCCATTTCCGGTACTTTCGTTAATCTTCAAACGCTTATGATTAATCGAAACTGTTTTTTCAGAGATTTTAATCGCCGTTACTCCGATGAAATACTCTGACGATTTCTGACCTTCTGGATACGAAGAAGCAGTACTCACTGGGTTGATGAGAAGCGGCGTCATTTGGAGACGTGAGATTTGAATTCCGGGAAGGAAAACGTAAGGTCCGTTGCCGAAGAAGGCAACTCCTCTTCCGTTAGTTAAACACACAGCGAATTTCCGATTAAAGCTAAACGCGGAAGAGAACAGCGACGGTAATCCGATGTTATCACGTCCCATTCCAGCCATTCCAACGGTTCCACGAACTAATCCTTTAAGAAGAAACGTTGAACCGCAAACGAAAATCAGATTAGGGATTTTAACAACACGACCTGGATTAGATCCATCAGTTGATTGGATAGAGACAACGTCTGTAGAAACTTCGCCGGAAGTACTGGTTTCAATGACGGTATTATCTGGAATAGCACTACAAGTGTTGTTGTTACAACCAGGTCTCGGAGGAGAGAAGCATTCACTGCAACCACTGGCGCCGGCGCGTGAGCACACGGCGGATTTGCAGCGAATGGATTTGTAAGTGGAGGAGATGTAGTTTTTCTCACAGTCGACCCAAAGAGATCGACCTCCGAGGTCAAAGACGACGGAGACGGGAACTAGAGGTGTGCGTTGGTTAATGATGGTTGTGTATTGGAGAGTAGATTTGTCTTTTGTAACAGGGAGGATAAGAGCTTTAGGTCGGAATGATGATTGAGCTGATGATGATGAAAGTGAGAAGATACAGAGAAGGAGAATTGAGAAAATGATTGGAGAAGACACCATTGTTAAAGAGGTGACTGAATGAGTTTGAAGATGAAGATTGATGTCTATTTATAGAAAGATTGTTAGGTATACTGTTGGCTGATTTTAATTTTTTTTTTTTTTTTTGAGTCGTTACTGACTTTTAATAACGTTGTGTCATATTACATGGTTTCGTGATTTTGGTTAATCTTGTATATGAAAGTGACATATACATCAAATCTAATTTTTTGTTTTGTTAAAGACAAAGTCACAAAACTACTTAATACTCCTTTTCATTACTGGTTTTGGCATTGTTTACTTTGTCAGATGTAATAAATTTTATTACTATTTTAGTTCCATAGTAAATCTAGTTGTTCAATAATTATAATACTTTTACTATTTCCGAGACGTGTGTATGCATGTGCATAGATTTAAGTATGGGAAAAATGCTACAAAATAAAAACTTAAAATAAGAATATCATTTTAAATATCATTTTAAGTATAGTTTTTTATGTTGATCGTGTCAATTAAAGTCTGCCGTTAGTTGCATTGTAACGAAGTTAAGCTTCCGTTAACGAGATTCGTTATGTAAACGACATCATTTTTGAAACTAAAAAATCAAGGATTAAAAACGAGAAAATGGTCATAAAAGCATTTAAATTCAAAAACATGTCAAAATAAGCACATTTTTTAATATTGTTGTTTTAAGCATAGATTTTATGTTGACCATGCTACTGAAATCTTTAAAAAACTCAAAACAACATTCAGTTCTCCGTATGGATCTATTTAGATTTGATACTACATTAATGTTATTGTAGATTAAAAAAAATAGATACATTGATATCAAAGAAAGTAAATAATAAACTTTTTCTTTCTTTTTTATATATAATGTAAATAATAACTGCGACATTGTGTTGAATGCGGAATCAGGCAGAAATTTATTTATGCGAAAACTTGCGTAATTACTTAAAATCAATTGGTAACAACTAAATTTTGATGAATGTAGAATCTGACAAAAAAATTATTTAATAATTATTGACAAAATCTAATTCATAGCCAAAGTCTACCCTAGAATTTCATTTGATCTTACTTCTGGTAGTGAGTTAAACCTTTGATGATTCATATACCAAAAAATAAAATTTGTGAACTCAAGCTAAACCGAATACAAGCCAAAATAAGTGAACTATAACAATACATGTAAACATTTATACATAGTTAATTATTTATTTTATTTTTATGTGGCATATAGCAGAGTTACTTAAAATTAAATGGTAACGACTTAATTCTGCTGAATGTAGAATCTTGTAGAATTTTTTTTGTCACCAAATAGATCGACAAATCACGATCCATAGCTAAAACTCACTCTAAAATCCCTCTTAATCTACATCATAGTGTGGAGGGATCGAATCCCTGATGACAAACTCATATACCAAAATAATCAAATCTAAATAGATCTAAACGGAGAACCGAATGTTGTTTTAAGTTTTTTTTAGGACTTTAGTAGCATGATCAATGTAAAGACTATGCTTAAAACGACAATTTTAAAGTGGGTGCTTATTTTGACATGTTTTTGAATTTAGAGACTTTTTATGGCATTTTTCCCTTTTTTAATTCTCGATATTTTAGTTTCAAAACGATGTCATTTTACATAACGACTCTCGTTAACGGAATTTTAACTCTGTTACAATGCAATTAACGGCATGCTTTAAATGGCACAGTCAACGTAAAGTCTATGGTTAAAATGATATTTTTTATTTTAGATGCTTATTTTGTCGCGTTGTCGAATGTAGAGGTCTTTTATGGTTTTTTTTTCATTTAAGTATATTTAAAAGACTAAAAATAGTAAGTTTTTGTACAAGATAATAAAAATATATTTTTTGTATATTGAACAGAACAAAAAAAATTGGACCAGCCAGTTGTAATCTAATATTGACAAAAAAAAATAATATAACAAAAATTATGTTTTGCTACTATTTATGAGTCACCCCAATTGGTAATAAAAAATAAATGTTTAGATTAATAAATTGAATGTGATGATCAAGAGAGTCAAGGTGTCTTTCTTTTACTTTTTATTTTTTTTCTATCCGAGAAATTCGAGTTTTTTTAGGAGATCACTAACTTCAACATATAGCGATTCGAAGTCATTTTTACAGAGAATCCGGATCTTTGATAATGAGGTAGGGTTGGATGGAGTACTTGCCAGTTTTCATACTTATTCAAGTAATAATATTTAGTGTTTAAATTTACCTTGTTCGTATCCAGTATTATTATTATTTTTTTTTTTTGTAATTTAGGAATTCTTAGACATTATGGGAGGGGTCTGGACTATTTTCTTGGGGGTGGTGCAACTCATGGATAGACCCTCATTTCTGGGTATTCAAATGGGCCGAAAGCATTTATTCATATTCATGTAGGAGTGACTAAGAAATTGTGACTTAGTTTCGCATTATAAAGAAATCGAACTTGCGAACTCTTTAAAGTTATAGACCCGCTCCTTACTACTTGACCACAGACTCTTTGTATCCAGTATTTTTTTAAAATAAGTATTTATTAAAAATAAAATTACTTACAAATTACATGACCTAATTATTTAAATTGGAATAAGTATTTTTTGATAACTTTGTCTCATGGGGAGCAAAGCCATTCTTAGTCAAACTTATTCTTTTTAGAGTTAAAGAAGTTCCTTGATCCAATTTGTAATTGTAAAAAACACTAAATTTAATTTAAAATATTTATTTATTTAAGAAAAATAAAACATCACTTACTTTTTCAATTAAAAGTTAAGTTTTTCTATTGTTGTTGATATTGACACATAATTATTTCAAAAGATAACATTTTTATATATAGTTAAGCCTTGAATTTTGAAAGCAATTAAAAAATTTATGTGATTAAAACGTAACAGTTTAAATACTAACAAGCCGAATATTAAAAATTTTGTCGATACTTATTATTTGATTTGTATAACAAAATTAATTTATTTACCACTTAACTTAACTATAATAAGTACTTCATTTTTTGAGTAGAGTACAAATTAAGTAACGAGTAGAAATTGAATAACGAATAATTATACCAAACCCTATTACAAAGGTATGCACATAATCTTTTTTCACCATAATTTTCTTGGGAGCCGAGAAATTCATGTGAATACTCTTGATCAAGTGAAAATAATATGTATATTGTGTTTAAAGAGAAACGATCCATGACTTGGATGACCCATATTTTTTTACCGTATTCAAAATATAAATATATTAATATGAAATAACTTTTCACAATAATATATATTATTGAAAACTATTGATAAATTTTAATTTTAAGGATGTCAAAAACAATAAAATGAGCTGAATTAAATATTACTTATCTCATAAATTCCTTTCCTCTAATTTATGGAGTGTCATTCGAATTTCATAATTATAAGATAGGTCTATAAGGTAGGTCTGATACTAACTTGGACCAACATGAGGACTCCCTACACAAAATAAAAACGATCAGATGCGGCCTACTTGATTTTTTTTTCTTCTATTCAAATTTTGTTTATGAAATATTCAAGATTTTCTTCCTACACGTCCATGAAATATTTTTATATAATTGACTAATCAATTTTGAAATTCCATGATCTGAATTTAGTATTCTACATTATCACATATTTTTCAATGCTTAAAATACACAAGTATTACATTTGTATATGATAGATAAATTGGATCACTGATTTTGGGTCACATCAATGAAAGGGTATACTGGAAAAATACAAACACTGGTTTATATCGTAAGCACATAGACTATCGTCAATCATTTGATATAAATAGTCAAACAATCAACATCCCTTTGGTTACACACGTTTTCAAGATAAACGTCTCACATAGACAAAACAAATGGGTTGTTCTTAAAAACTAGACAACATTTATAACTATGAGATAATTACATGACTTAAAGTAATTATCTGTTAAATCAAAGACACATTTTGACTGCAAAGAAAAAAAATAATGTAATAATTTTTAGGAACACATGAGTTCACTTCTCTTTGTCGAGATTTATAAAATAGTGTTTATGGTAGATTGTGCAGAAGTATTAAAGATAATGATAGTTTATGGGAGTTAGCCAATATTCATCTTGTATTTAGAAGAGTTTGCTCATCTCAAAAGTCTTTTTTTCTTTTTTCTTTATCTCTTATTCCTAAATCATTGAATTACAAAGCTTTGTTTCATGTGGTTGAAACGGTTCCAAATAAACTTGAAAAACGAACTGTATAATAGTCACTCCTTACATTATTCAAATCAAGTGATAAAATTGGACAAGAAATGGCTCATTGGACCTTTATAAATCACATCAAACATGTAACATAAAAAGATCTATTAGACCTTTATTAAGCTAGGCAGTAGAAGTGAAATTGAAGTTGGCACAGATAGTGCGACGGCCCAATAATGTAGAACTAAACCCAAATTGATTACTCGACCAAATTATCCTCCAACTGAAACCCTCCGATCACAATAGCGGTTTTCGTTTTGACTCCTCCATCAACAAACCCCAATAAGCTATAATAAAAAAAAACCTACTTTCTATTTTTTTAAAAAATCAATAAACTATAATAAAAAAAAATTCATGATACTAGAATTATTAGCTAGATAATTTTAACTAGTAGACTGTTAATTGTAAAGCTCGTATATAAGATTAATAATTGATCAATGCACTTTACAATAAAATCAACATCAACCAATAATTTTAATATCAATTTCGGGAAAACACATTAAAATTGAAAAGTAAATAACTTTAAAAAAAACAAAACTAGAAGTCAAGAGAAAACTCTTTCATCAAGAAAAAACTTTTTCTCCTGAATCCAAAAGAGCTCTTACACTGAGATAGTAAAACAGAATCTTTGAACCCTATAATATAATCACAATTAGATTACAAAAACTTTTTGTTGCAGTTTTGCGAACCAAAAACACTACTCTATATTAGACAAACTTTGTGATGGAGAGGAAAAGAAATTGAGTGTACATGTGTATCTAATCACAAGAAGACTAAGGGCGTGTTGGTTTCTGAACGATGCGGCTCTTTTAAGCGACTGTAATTTAAACTTTAAAAGAATTTAAAATATTGATAAAAAGAAAAAATTAGTCGCTGCAATCATATCATGACCACACTTGTATCGCTGATGTCGCTACATATTCCAACGATAACTAAATTGATTGCAGCGATTGCTTTCGCAAAACAATATATTCATTTTCCATCAAACTAAATTTGAAATTAGTTGAGATTTTGAGTCGCTGATCGCTATCTCAGCGGCATAAAAAGAACAGGGCCCAAGTCTCGTTATAGATAGAATCAAGATAGCAAATCTTGTTGCAATTATTTCTTATAACTATGAGGTGATTCTATTTAATGGAAAATATTTTGACGTTACATATTTGTAACAACTATAATTGTGAAGTTCAAAGAAAACTAGTGGACAGTTAAGTGGTATGGCCATCATATTTGTTAATAATTTTAAAACTTCAAACCTTCAAAATTTGTAAACAACTCACGCTCATACAATAAATCTCGTATAATTACATGTATCATTTGTTTTCCTTTCTCATTCAACATGACTTCAAATTTTATGAGTTATCATATCATTCTATAATGCTCATTACTAAAAATCTAAAACCTCCAAAATCCGATTATTTCGTTATCAAACGTAATATTAAAATGATACCATATTAAAATTATACCAAAAATTTGACGGAAGTTATTATGTCAAAAATTGAAGTTCCAACGATAATAACTCCACACAAAATTGTAACTATGAGATCATTACGGACCGTAATAGTAGGCCTAGCAAATAATAATATTCTCTCTAGCCTTCACTTTTCCCGCGCAAAGAGTTATATCACTTTATTATTCTGAGTTTAACAATTTGATAAGAAATGACCCATTGGCCCTTATTAATCACATCAAACATATTACGAGAAATAGTCTATTGGGCCTTTATTAGGCCGTGGAAGTGAAATTGAAGTTGGCACAAGTAGTACGACGGCCCAATAACGTAGAACTAAACCCAAATCTATTACGCGCCAAATCGAACTCGACCAAATTATCCTCCAACTGATACCCTCCGATCACCACAGAGGTTTTAGCTTTAACTCCTCCATCAACAAAACCCAAACAAATAACATCATCACTAACACTCACCATCGAATTAGCTCCAAAAATCCTCCAAATTACGTCGTTGCTATGAAGTACAAGCTGAATCTCCGGCACGGCGTAACCTAATCGCGTGCTGAAGACGTTCTTCGTGCTGAAACAAGCACCGAACGGTTTCACCGATGGTACTTGAGTGATGTTCCTCGCAGCTGCTTCTTTGATGAATGCTGATGTAAAAGCTTGGAAAATCGATCTCTCCATTACCGTGTAAGGATCCACAGTACTGATTTTAGTTCCTCCGTTTCCGGTAGTTCCATCAATCTTCAAAAGCTTTGAATTAATCGGAACTGATTTCCCGGAGATTTTAAACGCTGTTACTCCGATGAAATACTCTGAGGATTTCGAACCTTGTGGAAATGCAGAAGCAGTACTCACTGGGTTGATGAGAAGCGGTGTCGTTTCGAGATCTGAGATTTGAATTCCGGGAAGGAAAACGTAAGGTCCGTTGCCGAAGAAAGCAACTCCTCTTCCATTACTTAAACACACGGCGAATTTTCGGTTAAAGCTAAACGCAGCGGCGAATTGCGACGGTAATCCGATGTTATCACGTCCAATTCCAGCCATACCAACGGTTCCACTAGCGAGTCCTTTAAGAAGAAATGTTGAACCACAAACGAAAATCAGATCGTTGATTTTAACAACACGACCTGGATTAAATCCATTAGTTGATTGAATCGAAACAACGTCTGTTGCAAGTTCGCCGGAAGTAGCGGTTCCGGTGACGGTGTTATCTGGAATAGCACTACAAGTGTTGTTGTTACAACCAGGTCTTGGAGGAGAGAAGCATTCTCCACAACCACTAGAGCCGGCGCGTGAACACACGGCGGAGTTACAGCGAGGAGCTTTGTAAGTGGAGGAGACGTAGTTTTTGTCACAGTCGACCCAAAGAGCTTGACCACCGAGGTCAAAGACGACGGAGGCAGGGACGAGTGGTGTGCGTTGGTTAATGATAGTTGTGTATTGGAGAGTGGATTTGTCTTTTGTAACGGGAAGGATAAGAGCTTTAGGTCGGAATGATTGTTGAGCAGATGATGATATGGAGAAAATACAGAGACAAAGGATTGAGAAGATGATTGGAGAAGACGCCATTGTTAGAGAAATGAATGAAGATGAAGAATGAGAGTTTATGTGTCAATTTATAGACAGATTTTTGGGGATCTTTATGTCGGTTTGAATAGTATTGGATAATTATGTGACGTTATTGACTTTCAACCTTGTGTCATATTATATGGTTTCGTGATTTTGTTAATCTTTATGTGAAAGTGACATAAATCAAATCTAAGTTTTTGTCTGAGTTAAAACAAAGTCACAAAAACTACTTTAGTTTACTGCTTTTGGCATCAGTTTTCGTTTACTTTGTTAAATGTTAATAAATTTTACTACTATTTTAGTTTAATATCATCTAGTTGCTTATAAATAATTATATACTATTTTTATTATTTTTGTAAGCATGCATAAATTATAGTATTATTCAAATATCAAACATTAATAAATTTGTACTAGATATAATTAAAACCGAAAAGAACCAAAAAAATATTTGTTTGGTATTTATGAGCCGCCCCAGTTGGTGATAAAAAATGGATAAAAATAGAGTAATGAATCGAATGTGATGATCAATAACAGGGAATAAAGGAGAGGATATAGCCTGGATGCTCATTGAAGCTAAGCTTTTGGTTAAAATGCCAGCTTAGCTAAGTTGCCTCTCTTGACTTCACCTCATTTTTTTCTTCTATTTTATTTTTGTTTTATAAATATATTCATGATTTTATACTATTATAGATTACTCTAGACACGTCCACGAATTATTTTATATAACTAATAATCATCTTTATTTAGGATAATCAATATCGGAATTCCATGGTTTGAAATTTAGGTCATTGATTTTAGGTCACATCAATGAAAGGATATGCTTAAGAGTACAAACACGTTACTCGTTTACATCGTAAGCACATAGACTATTTTCAATCATTTAATATAATTTTGTCTTTTAATAATAAATGGTCAAAACCTATCAACATCGATTTGGTTAAACGTTTTCAAAATAAGCGTCTCACATAGACAAAGTCACAAAACAAATGGTTCTTCTTAAAAACCAGATAACTTTTGTAATTAAGAGATCGCTAGGAGGTTTAAGAAATCATTAAATTTTTTAGGCCTATTAGAAAATTGTGAGATAACAGCAAATTACTTATAACATAATCATAGAAGAACAACTACTCCCTTTCTATTTTAGAAATTTCTTTTTAATATTTTCGAACTTCTAATACAATATTTATTATAATTTTATATATTTGATAATTTTTGTATTTTACATAATTAGTTAAATAATTATTATATATATTAATAATAGTATTTTTAATTGAAAAAAAATTTTAAAAATTTTATTTTTTTGACAAACTAGATCAGGGTAAGTCATCCTTGTCAAATTAAATAATTTTTTAACATATGTGAAAAAACCTTAAAAGCCACTCCTAACTTCATTCAAATCAGGTGATACTATTCAACATAAATGACCCATTGCGCATTGTATTATTAATCACATCAAACATATTACAAGGAAAGCTCTATTGGGCCTTTATTAGGCCTTGAAGTAAAATTAAAATTGGCACAGTTAGTGCGACGGCCCAATAGCGTAGAACTAAATCCAAATATGTTCCGCGCCAAATCAAACTCGATCAAATTATCCTCCAACTGAAACCCTCCGATTGTCACAGCGGGTTTAGCTTTGACTCCTCCGTCAACAAAAGCCAAACAGATGACGTCATCCCTAACACTCACCATTGAGTTAGCTCCAAAAATCCTCCAAATCACGTCATTGCTATGAAGCACAAGCTGAATCTCCGGCACTGCGTAACCTAATCGCGTGACGCCGACATTCTTCGTGCTGAAACAAGCACCGAACGGTTTCACCGATGGTACTTGAGTGATGTTCCTTGCAGCTGCTTCTTTGATGAAAGCCGATGTGAAAGCTTTGAAGATCGATCTCTCTAACACTGTGTAAGGATTTAAACTGCTGATTTTGGTTCCTCCTGTTGCGGTAGTGTCATTGATCTTCAATCGCTTTGGATTGATTTTAACTGATTTTCCTGAGATTTGAATCGCTGTTACTCCGATGAAATACTCTGAAGATTTCGAAGTTTCTGGAAACGGAGCAGCGCTAAGAAGCGGCGTCGTTTGGAGATTTGAGATTTGAATTCCAGGAAGGAAACTGTAAGGTCCGTTGCCGAAGAAGGCGATTCCTCTTCCGTTAGTTAAACACACAGCGAATTTCCGATTAAAGCTAAACTCGGCGGCGAATTGCGACGGTAATCCGATATTGTAACGTCCAATTCCAGCCATACCAACGGTTCCACGAGCAAGTCCTTTAAGAAGAAACGTCGAACCGCAAACGAAAATCAGATTAGGGATTTTAACAACTCGACCTGGATTAGATCCATCAGTTGATTGAATCGAGACAACGTCTGTAGCAAGTTCGCCGCCAGTAGAGTGTTGAGTGACGGTGTTTTCAGGAAATGCACCACAAGTGTTGTTGTTACAGCCAGGTCTTCGAGGAGAGAAGCATTCACCGCAAGCAATGGAGTTAGCGAGTGAACACACGGCGGAGTTACATCGAGGAGCTTTGTAAGTGGAGGAGATGTAGGTTTTGTCACAATCGACCCAGAGAGATTGACCACCGAGGTCAAAGACGACGGAGACGGGGACGAGAGGTGTACGTTGGTTGATGATGGTTGTGTATTGGAGAGTAGATTTGTCTTTTGTAACAGGGAGGATAAGAGCTTTAGGTCGGAAAGATAACTGAGCTGATGATGAAAGTGAGAAGATAAAGAGAAGAAGAACTGAGAAGAAGATGATCGTAGAAGACGCCATTGTTAAAGAGGTTAGTGAGTGAGTGTGAAGAAGAAGATTGGTGTCTATTTATAGAAAGATTTTTAGGGTATAGTGTGGCTTTTTTGAATATAAATGGATAAATATGTGATTTGTTAATCTATTTATGTGAAAATGACATAAATTAAATCTTGTTATTTTGTTTTGTTACATAAATTAAATCTAGTTATTTTGTTTTGTTACAAAACTACTTTACTTCTTTTGGCATCGGTCTTTGTTTAATTAATTAAATAAATGAATAAATTCATTTTACAAGTTGGGCCAATATCTTAAATAAATAATTTTTACTTTATTACTATAGTTTTTCTATTTTCAAGGTGGGTGGATAAAAACCTGTGCATTTGCACATGACCAATAGAAACAAAATTATATAACCATAAATAATACTAAAATTAATTATAATATTTATATATATTGAACAGAACCCAAAAAAGTTTTGTTTTAAGTATTTATAAACAGCCCCAATTGGTAATAAAAAATACATAAACATTATTATGAATAGGACGTGAATAAAGCTGAGGAAACACCCTAGATGGTCTTTCAAGCCAAGCTTTTGTCTTCTAATAATAATAATAAGCACACGTTTTCAAACTAAGCATCTCACATAGACAAATTCAAAAACTGTGTTCTTCTGAAAACCAGATAATTCTGGTAATAATGTGATAATTTTATAGGCCTTAAAGTAAATTTCTAATAAATAAAGCCCATCTTTCATGACAGGCTCGTAAAAAAAGCCCACTTGTGAATCGTCAGTCTATAAAAAAAACTTAGGTCCAAAAATTGTCTTTTGTAAGCACAGTCTCGAAAAATAACAAAATTTTGTTGTTGTAGTGACCAGTCTCGAAGGCAACAAGTTAATGTGATCTCATCAATACTCTGTCCGTTTCAATTTAAGTATCATTTTATGACTAATTTTTTGTTTCAAATTAAGTATTATTTGATTTTTCAATGTAATTTTTACCAATATATACCTATCATAACCTCAACTTAAGATAATAAAATATTTTGATTTAAAACAATTAAATAATGGAAATTGTATAACAATCTCCATGACATTACATCTCACAAGTCACATAAATAATTAATTAGTTTCTCTATTATTTTCTAATGTAGTCAACAATACATGTAACTTTTAAAATTCTATGTTTATTGTAAACTCTTTATATAATTTGTTCAGGAAAAGAATGGCTACTTTCGTAGAACAAAATAAATAAGATAAAATGAAAAATTCTTTATATAATTTGTTCTTTATAGATTGTTATACGTAAAATTTACTGGTACATAAAATAAATAAGTAATATTCCAACTATAAATAAACTTAATTAATAAGGGTACGATAGAGAAATTAAACACTTTTTTAAATTGTGTATAAAAAGCTAGAATGACACTTAAATTGAAACAGAGGGAGTAGTAAATTTTGAATGTAAGTATACAAATATATTCCCAAGAAGATGGACTTGACAAAATTTTTATTCATTTTCACCAATTCCCAAATCAGCGTGCAAATTTGTAACCAAATTAAACTAAGACACGACCTTCCATAACAGTGATTGCTTTGCCTCTAAGCAGAACCCTCTGCTTCTCTTTGTCAAGATGAACCTTCAATATCCCACCTCTGCTTGAAGCCTAAACACATTAGAAACAATATCCAAATCATTCTACAGGAAGCTAATGAGTCTCAAGTGTCTGTATGTGGGAAAGAGAGAGAACCTGGTAGGCTACGAAATCACACTTGTTCATCTTTGAGCTCCAGTAATGTGCTAAGGCACAATGTGCACTTCCAGTAACAGGGTCCTGAAGAACACATAGTAAAAAGCATTTTCCTTTTGCTGTTTTGGATCACTCGTCCTTAATTTATGAGCAAAGATTTATATAAGATTACCTCATTGATTCCTACTTGTGGAGCAAAGTAGCGACTACAGAAATCATATGACGATCCTGCTGAAGCAGCAGCAGTCACCATCATTCCTTGGAAAGGGAGTTTCAATATCTCATCTATTTTTGGTTGCAGTTCAGTGACAGATTCCCAAGATGAAAGCACAACCTGCAATCAATCGAAAAGACTTCAGTTTGGTTCAAATGACGTAATAAGCCTGAAATAACAAAAATGGAGACAGTTAATGAAATATTTTACAAGAATGTCAGTCTTTGTGGCTTTGACATCAATAATGGTGGCTCCATTCAATGCATTGGAGAACACAGAAAGGTCATCAATGGAGTTGAATTTACAAGTTGGAACAACGGGGAAATTCAATTCGATTAGAAAAGTTGACTTTTCTTCACTATCTTTGAGCTCTGAAGTAAGTGGAACCCGTTTAGCTGTAAGAATCCCTGATAATGTGGTGAATTCAACTGTTTCTGAATCAATCAAATTATTTGAGAAGAGAACATGAGCAGATGCTAATGTTGCATGACCACAAAGATCCACCTACAAATACATAACCTAATTCAAAATTAGAGCTCAGAGATTTACAAAAGCCAAGCAATGAGATAACAAAACTCAGGATCTCACATTCGCTGAATCTACAAATTACAATCCAAAATCAAAACATAAAAGAAAATCGAGGCTGCGATTATCTAACCTCAGCAGCTGGAGTGAACCATCGGAGACGGAAACGAGGGAAACTATGATCATTGGAGAGGGTGATCGGAGTAAGGAAACAAGTCTCGGAGATATTGAACTCAGCAGCTAGAGATTGAAGCCACGCGTCGTCTCTCTCGTTATCGTCTTCTAGAAAGCAAACAGCAGCTGGATTCCCTTTGAAGGCGGATTCAGCGAATGCATCAACAAGGAAGTACTTAACTCGCTTTTTGTCCGCCATTTCTATTGAGATTTGGTTGCTCGCTAGACTCTCACTCAACAGTCAACGTAAACAAATTTTGTCAAACAATTTGGATCAGGCTTTATATAGCAAGTATTAATAAATGGGCTTTGTCTAAGTTTAATTGAGCCTTATGAGTTTACATTACATGTGGAAGTATTTTTTTTGTTTTTTTTGGGTCAATCTTAGTCATTCTTTCTAGGGCTGGGATTAATATTTGCTATTCGCGAGTATTCGTAATCGTATTCGATATTCGAT
>OVAX01001970.1:16613-35887 GCA_900406405.1 Lepidium africanum | reverse complement strand
TCAAGAACCCTAGAAATCTACTCAGAATCCATAAACAAAGGCAAAAACAGAGAAAATAAAACGAACAACATAATAATAAAGCAAGACAAAGACAAACAAGATTGATTTAGAAACTGAAATTGCATTCAAAAACTGAAAAAGAAAGAGTTTTGATCTANTTGCATTCAAAAACTGAAAAAGAAAGAGTTTTGATCTAGAAATTACAAAATGAGAGAATGAAAAATCAGTTCTAACACAAAAGAGGCATAAAAACGTGGATCCTCGTTTCTGAATGCAAAAGAGGGGTATTTATACCCTTAGTAACAAAACCCTAAAGAGTCAAATTCAATAAAAACATAAAGTTCATCTGACTTGGCCATGTGACTCGGCCTCCGTGGGTGAGTCGGTTAAAAAAAAAAGTGATTCAGCTGCAGCTCATCAATCCTCCTTTCATACTCAACTCCAATTGGTTCCTCAAGACAAATTACTCTGACTCGGCCACATGACTCTTGTATTTAAGCCGAGTCCACCATCAATTGTAGCACATTCTTCTTGACTCGGCCACCTGACTCGTGTATCTAGGCCGAGTCCACCATAGCTCTGGCAAATCCTCTTGACTCGGCCATGTGACTCAGGTATTTAGGCCGAGTCATCCCATAATCTTGGCCAATCGTCCATCCTTGCTCACCTCTTGCATGATCTTGTCCCCAATGCGTCCAAAAGCTCCTGATAAAAACTCCAAAATGCGCAATGTATGCGATGCAAGTGCAAACAATGCAAATGAACCAAAAAGAGCTCTAAAATGATGAATATGCTATGAATATGGATGCAAAATGGACTATATTAGAGCTGTGAAATATGCTAAAATGTATACACATCAAGAAGCAATTATGTTACTTTATATAGAGTAATTGAAATAATCATTGCATGGCAAAAGATAGTAAGATGGAAACTCTGATAGACTGAAATACTTTATCTAGATAAAAAGTATATATATATTCAAATGGAAGAAATTTTGGTATTCAATACAATGTTAACATCAGAAGCACAAACCATCGGAAACCAACTTTAAAAGACTAGTGGAGCTGCACAATATGCATATAATCAAAATCTCCATGGAAACAATGAAAACAATGAAGGCAAATATGGATGACTATCTTATATACTTAAATCCATGGAGCAATCTCTTTACGGAAACTAGAGTGAAACTACGAGAATCAATGAACTATCTCTCGATTCTATTTGTAATTCAAGTATAGTATGCAATGTACTTAGATCCGGATTGTATAGAATAGTGAAACAAGTTACTGCATTAAGAATCATCACCAAATAACGTGGAATTGTCGGATGATGCACAAACCTAATTACTGAACAAACGAGAAATGTGAAAAATAACAAGACAAACGACAAAAAAATCAAATACATCTAACCTAACCATAATGAGGCAAAAAAATCACAGGCAAAAACATCCATTTTACACTTTTAGGAAACGATTATTACTATACAAGAAACAAGATTGAGCAATGTTCCTTCCTTTATCGATTATACTCAAAAGTGAAGAAACTCGAAAGAAAGGGAAGTGTCAAAGCGGGGTTAAAATTACATAGTTCATTATGTTACTGCATATAGAAAAATTGAAATAATCATTTCAAATCCCATCATCATCTCAACATCTTTAATCATTTCATATCTCACACCACTCTAAAACCACTATAAAATATAGAAAAAATCCAAGCATGTTCACAAATAAGAACACACAAAGCTCAAAATTGAAGAGCTTGTCTCTGAATAACAAAGATATTGTTTTTGATTAAGCCCAAAATCAAACAAGGCAAAAGATTTTTAGATGAAATCGACTTATACTTGAGATTGAGGATGATTTTTTGTAGCCACTGAAAGAGACGACAAAGATGATGATGCTAGATCTAGTATTGTGAATTAGGATAATATCTTTAAATAGTTGGAGATAAATAAACCACTCAAGAGAGAGAGAGAGTCGAGTTGTTGTTCATAACTTGAAGAAGAAAGAAAACTTGCAATATGTTTTGTTTATTTATAGCAATAGTTATTATTTATTAGGTATCTCATTCTTACGACTAGTATGTATTATTAGTAATAGTTGATATAAGTACGTAATAAGTATAAAGAAGATTTTGTTATTATTTTGTTCCATTCGGTTCAATGTTACTTAAATTTTGGAAATGAACCCAAACTGAATACCCATTTTTGGTTCAGTTCGGTTTGGGTATTCGGTTTGGTTCTTCAGTTTTGGTTTTTATGTCCAAAGCTATTTTGAGTTATTGAAAATATTATAAAAAGAAGCAGACCATAATAAGAAATGACTACACTTTATATTGGTCTATATATCATGATGATGGACAACTTAAAGAAATAGATGATGATAATAAAAGAAGACAACACTTTATTTGTCTTCACCTTAGATGATGTATGATGAATGATGATGATGGACAACTATAAGAAATGGACGATGAGAATAAAAGAGGTCCATGGATGATGATGATGATGATGATGATGATGATGATGATGATGATGTTGATGATGATGATGGACAATTTTAAGAAATAGATGATGAGAATAAACCAGGTCCATAAATGATAATGATGAACAACTGTAAGAAATGGACGATGATAATAAAAGAGGACCATAACCGAGTTATGCAAGAAGATAAAATTCCGAGAAGGACAACACCTCATAAAGAATGGAGAAGAGTATATAAATCCTAGTTTCCAAGGACAATACAAAAACATAAAAGATCAGGAGAAGATAAACTTTTAGGGACAAGACAAAAACATTTGGTTGATGAATGTCCTCAAAATCTTCAATTAAGAATAACAAACTGAAATTATATTTACTTTGATGATACAAAAGACATATATGGTAATGATTTAAAATTTAGAAGCATAGTTCATTAGCTGATTTTTCAATAAAGGTACATGTATATAATCCATTAAAAGTATCCTCACAACCTTTAAATAGAAGACCCTGAAATCAAACCACATTTGATATTTTTTTCTCTACATGCAAGGACATATAAACTATAATATGGAAGAGTTTCCAAGATAGCGAGCACTTCCACTGGCAGATTAAACAAAGACCCAAAATATGAATCCTTCAAGTAATCAAACTCAGATGTACCTTCTAATGCCTCAACAATATCCAATATATGAATTCTTCAAGTAATCAAACTCGGATGTACCTTTCAACGCCAGTAGATATATACGCCTATATACACATTTAATCTACCACTAAGATAATTTCTATGGTTGGCAAAAAAATTGCTGGAGTAAAAAAGCATCAAAATTTACATCTTGTAACATATCTTATACTTCTCTGGCCACATTAGCTAACTTAGCCTACAATGACAAATACATACAATGAATTTGCAAAAACTTAATGAACAAAATTTAGAAAAACATGAAAAAAATATTCAAAAATTGTTTACACGAGCCAGAAAATGACTCCAAATTAATCGATACTTTTTCTTAGCCACATGCCTTACCTTAACACCTCAAGGATTTCCAAACTGACTACAGAAGGGAAGCAACCAAATATAGAGGTTGCAAAATCAAAAACAATATTTAGAACTTGTCTAGCTACTCTATCATAGTGACTAACATATACCAAAATTTTCCTCATTAAATAAAATTGACCACTACCAGATATAATAAAAAAATTGTATGAGAAAAAAAATTTCCATCAACTACAAGTTGGACACAATGGCTAATATACACCAAAATTTTTCCCTTATAAATAAAATGGACAACTCATAGACATAATAACGAAATTGTTTCCAAACTCATAGACATAATCAACAAATCATCTACCAAAACATCAAATTGTCCATCAACTGCAATTCGTATATCATGGCCAATATACAACAATATTTGTCCCTTAAAATGGATTCAACAACTTGTAGACATAATCAACAAATCTTATACCAAAACAATATATTGTCCTTCAATCCAAACAACACATTGTATATAAGAGACATGATAATGATCACGAAAACAGCGAAACTAAAAACTAAGCTTAGTAACACAATTAGTATCGAGTATGATTAATATCAATAGATATGTTGATAGTAACAGTAATACTATAGTTCCACCTCAAAAACACATGAGGTGAGAATGCATATCATATACAAATGGAACTTTAAATTATAACAATTTGACTACTAGTAATATTATTCTAATATATGATAATAATTATGTAAATAGTAAAACTAAAAAATTAGCTCGATAACACATTTGTCTTCAAATATGATGAATTTCCATTATCGATCTTTGATGGTAACAGTAATATTATATTGCCACATCAGAAATACAAGACATGAGGATACGTATCATATATAGATGAAACATTAAAGTTATAACAATTTGATTACCAGAAATATTATTCTAAAACATGATAATAATTGTGAAAATAATAAAACTAAAAACTTAGCTTGATAACACAGATGTTATCGAATCTGATGAATATCAATAATCAGTTTGTCGATGGTAACAATAATATTATATTGTCACCTCAAAATCACATGGGTGAAGATGCATATCATGGGCATAACTGTGTATGAGGAATCATGTGAAAAAAAATTCACAGTTTTGTTTTTCACATTACCATTTAGTTTTGTGGAATGATGTTGTGGAATGTGGTATGATATGTTTTATTTAATTATTTGTATTTTGTATTTTTTCTGTACTTTTTGCATGTGTCGAATGGTTCATTGTTTTTACTTATTTTCAATGTCAATAGATGGTTCAAAAGCAAAGTGCTAAATCAACTCAAAAAGAATTTCTTCAAGTGCATTTCTTATCTGAGCTGCAAAAATACTATATGACACACTTTACTATAATTTTATTTTTTCAATTATAAGAAGAATTTTTCATTTTCTTCTCTATATATATCTTATTCTCTTGTCTTCTTCACTTACAACCTAAAACTAAAATATATCTATAAAAAATTATAATTTTCATCATACAGTGGAGAAATTAGGATTATTCATCTAAGGTATGTAATAGTTTAAATTTTTTCTAATAAATTATTATTATTATATAATGATAATTATAATCTAAACTCAAATCTTTAATAAAATACTAATTGTGTAATATTTTGAAACTATTATATTTACTTGTGTTCAATTTTAAATTTTCCTAGTAATATTTGTTCATAGCTAGAGTAGTTTTAATAGAATAGTGTTGTGAAAATAGTTAATATATTTCTTTAGTAATATTTATTAATATTTTTGTTATTAGTTAGAAGATGTGGCATGTATTTTTTTATGATTATCCTGTATTTTTACGATTTTTTTGTAATAAAAATATATAAAATGATGATTAAGTTGAAAAAATTGGAAAAGGATGAATTGAGTCAATTGTAGTGAAAGAATAAATTAAAGTGGATAAATGAGTAGTTATGTAATCACAATAAAAAAAGAAAAATGCAGATCACAGGCGTACAACACAAGATGGTGCATGTCTTTTTTTTTGATATGCACATATTATTTATGGGTTTTCTTAATTTTTATACTACAATATTAGTTTTGTGAATGGAGAAAAAAACACAGGTGACCCCACCTGTATATCTGCAATACATTCAAACTCATAATTATTGTTGCTTTCTAATGTTTTGTGGTAGTTCTTAGTCAAATCATGTTTGTATGCTATTATATAGTTATATGCATCTCATGTTTTTGTTTAAACATGTATTTATTGTTACTTTATTTATTTAAAGATAATGAATACTCCCCAAATTCGGCTAGAATTAAATGGTGAAGATTTATGCTTAGTCGATTGTGCAACTACTCACACTATATTGAAATTTAAAAGATATTTTACTAATCTCCTTATGAAAGGAACTAGTGTGAGTACTATATCGGGGAGTGCAAAAATTATTGAAGGCTCTAGAAGAGCAAATATGATGTTGCATTGGGAACACAATTTGAAATTATGGATGCATTGTACTCCACTATATCTCAAAGAAATTTATTAAGTTTTTAAGGATATTCACTGAAACGGATATCATATTGAGACAACAAGTGAAGAAGGTATTGAATACCTTCAAATCACAAATATTACTCAAGGGACTAAAACTTTTTTGGAGAAATTACCAGCATTCTCTTTTAGATTGTACTTCACAAGCATTAGTATAACATAGATTAATGCTACAATGAGTCTGAGGGTCACTGATGATTTTAATATTTGGAATGACCGGTTGGGCCATCCCGGTCAAGTAATGATGCAAAGAATATCAGTAATTTATGCAAACATACATTGGAAATCAGAATTTTTTTCCTAATGTTTCATATGATGTTTGCTCACAAGGCAAACTTATTAACGACATTCAACACCAAAGATAAATCATGAATCTATAAATTTTAGAACGTATTCAAGGAGATATTTGTGATTCGATTCACCTACCGTGTGGAAACTTTAGATATTTTATAGTTCTAATAGACGCATCGACTAGATGGTTTCATGTATCCTTGTTATAGACTCGCAACTAGATGGTCTCATGTATCCTTTTTATCGACTCGCAACATGACGTTTGCGAGGCTACTTGCTCAGTTATATCAAATTACGAACACATTTTCTAGATTTTCCATTAAAGATAATTTGTATTGATAATGCTGGTGAATTTACATACCAAATCTTTGATGATTATTGTATGTCCTTTGGAATAAGTGTTGAACATCATGTAGCTAATGTTCATACACAAAATGGTTTAGCTGAACACTAATCACACGTCTTCAATTGATTGCTAGACCATTAGTTATGATGTCCAAACTTCCAATATTTGTTTGGGGACATGCCATATTACATGCAACATAATTAATTTGCATAAGGCCAACAAGTAATCATAAATTCTCCCGCAATTGGTTTTGGGTCACAAACCAAACATTTCCCATTTGAATTTTTGTGGATGTGTTATATATGTCCCAGTTGCTCCACCACAACAAACTAAGATGAGATCTCAAAGGAGATTGGAAATATATGTTATATATGAATAACCCTTGATAATTAGATATCTTGAGCCATCTACAAGAGATTTCATTCAAGCCTCGATTTGCCAATTACATTTTAACGATTCAGTTTTTCCAACATTGGGGGGAGAAAATAAACAACTCAGAAAAAAAATCTTTTGGAATGAATTATCTTGATCCGCGTTCCAAACAGTGTGACTTAAAAGTCCAAAAGATAATACATTTGCAGAAATTAGCAAATTAGTTCTAGACGCATTTGCTGACCCTAATAGTGTGACATACCAGCTATAAATGCTCCAACAGATTAAATGTCCCAGAAGGACATTATTAACCTGCTATTGAGTCTAAATCACGCATGAAGCATGGTAAACCTATAAGTTCCAAAGATAAAAATCCTCAGAAAAGAAAAGTAGCGGAATTTTGTATTGGTCAAACCGAAGAAGAAATGACTATTTATGGATCTCCAAAGGAGACTATAGACATGAGAAATGATTATTGGTCAAATTCAGGTACTTGAAAATGATGAGATCTCAACTAACTATATCATGTCTGGAATAAAATGGAACCAAGATCAAATCGACATCGATGATATTTTGCATGCAGTGGAGCAATTGATATTATGAATGAAAAAAATTATTATGAACCACAATCTATTAAAGAGTGTACACTAAGAGATAATTGGTTAAAATGGAAAAAAAAGCAATTGAAGTAGAATTACAATCTCTTAACAATAGAAAGGTATTTGGACCAATAGTACATACACCTGCGAGTGTAAAACCAGTGAGCCGTAAGTGGTTTTTTGTGAGAAAAAGAAATAAGAATGGAGAGATCGCGAGATATAAAGCACATTTAGTTGCTCAAGGATTCTCACAAAGACTTTTAGTTGACTATGAAGAGACATACTCTCTTGTTGTGGATGTGACTACTTTCAGATATCTTATCAGTCTAGCAATAAGAGAAAAATTTTATTTTACGCTTGATGGATGTAGTCACAACGTACTTATATGGACCACTATAATGACATCTATATGAAAGTCCCATAAGGATATAAGTTGCCAGAAGCAGCAAGTTCTAGTTATCAAGAACAATAGTACATAAAATTAAATTGATCTCTTTATGGATTGAAACAATCTAGGTGCATGTTGTATAATTGACTCAGTACATACTTAGTAAGAGAAGGTTATAAGAATGACCATATCAGCCCATGCATTTTTATAAAGAGATCTGAACAAAGATTTGTCATAGTTGTAGTGTATGTCGATGACTTAAATATAATTGGATCTCCTGAAGAGATTTCATATACAATGGAATATTTGAAAAGGGAGTTTGATATGAAAGATCTAGGAAAAACGAAGTTTTGCTTGGGATTACAAATTGAACATCAAAGGATAGAATCCTAGTGCATCAAAAGACATACGCAGAAAAAGTGATCACAAGATTTTCTATAGATCATGCACATCCATTAAGTAATACAATGGTTGTAAGATCACTTGATGTGGATAAAGATCTATTTTGTCCTCGGTAAACTGATGAAGAAATTTTTGGTCTAGAAGTACCATACTTAAGTGCTATATAGGCATTGATGTACTTTGTTGGTCATACGAGACATGACATATCATTCTCAGTCAATGTTGGCAAGGTTTAGCTCATGTTCTCGAAGGCATTAGAATGGGATTAAGCATTTGATTTGTTACCTTTAAGACACTAAAGATATGGGTATATTTTTTTTCCATATGCTTCTAAACAAGAATTAATTGGTTTTTCATATGTAGGTTACTTATCTGACCTCCATAATTCCATATCACAACGGGTTATATGTTCACTTTTGGAAGTACTGCTATTTCTTGGCGTTCTACAAAGCAAAAAATCACATCCACTTCTTCTACCCATGCAGAGATTTTGGGGATCCATGAAGCTAGTCGTGATTGTGTTGGTTAAGGTCTAATCCAATATATACAAAGAGACTGTAGTTTATCTACAAGGAAAGAAACCCCGACGATTATGTATGAGGACAATGCAACCTAAAGGATACATTAGATGTGATATAACAAAGCACATTCTACTAAAATTCTATTTAAACCATGATCTACAGGATAATGGTGACGTTCAGGTTCTATAAATTCGTTCAAGTGAAAATTTGGCAGATTTATTTACCAAGGCCCTTCCAACTTCAACTTTCAAGAGACTAGAGATGTTTGCTTTTTAAGCTATCAAATAAATACAAAAATTGCAAATAATTGTGTAATTGTAGCCCTTGAGGTTCGAATTCACATAGAGTTTAGAACTAACACGTTCCGATTTCGAGGAATCGACTCAAGCAAGAGCAAATAGATATGGATTTGGTAATTTAAAATACCAACCACCTAAATGAAACAAAGCAAAGAAATAATCAAGATTCAAATGAAAAAGGCAATATATCTAAGGCTAGGCAATCTGATCCAGGGGATGACAATAAATTCAAGCAAATACAGGGGTTTTCACTATGGGTGGGCACGAAGCGAATAATTAACCGGATATCTAATTTTGTGATCCGATTCGATCTAAAAATATTTGGATATTCAAAAAATTGGATATCCGGTTTTATTCAAAGATTCGTGAATAATCCACTCTGATCCGGTTTTTAAAAATTAACACAAATATAATACATAATAATCACAAAAATAATCAAAGATATATTAGAAACCAATGTCCATACAAATTTTTTAATCCAAAATAAATATTTTTTTCAATATAAAATCTAAATTTCTAGAAAGAAAATATAAAATTAAAAACTTTTAATCAAACCAATTTCAAAACCCAAACTCATAGTATATCACATGAGGGAAAATTATAACATCATAAAATTAAAATGTAAAACAATAAAAATTAATTAAATATTACAATTATTCGTCTCTAACCATATAAATATACACAACATTGTTTATATTATAATATATGTGTACATAACTAAAATTTTAAATATATAAATTTTTTTAATTATGAATTGGAGCGGATATCTCATCTTTTGAAAAATGATATTTGTTTTATGTTTTATTTTTAACAAATATTAGATTTTGCTATTTGATTTACTCTAAAACTTTATAGATATCTGGAATTTTCCGATCGAATTAAAGCAAATACCGAATCGAATCGGATCTTATGGATATTTTTCCCACCCCTAGTTCTCACACAAGCACCATCCTAGGACATGAAACTCATTCAATCTAGGCTAATTCATTCTTGTGGCATCAACTCCTTTGCAAGCAATCGGGTAACTAAACTCTCGTTTATCAACCTAAGGCTTGATAAACATTAAAATCTAGTTAACTAAAACTATTTTCACCCTAACACTCAACTCTCGTTGGCTATGGAAGAAAAAACCAGAAAAATGTTATTTTACCTGGGACAAACCGGGTCGGATCCGAGAAAAAAAAAATGAAATTAAGTGGTTCTCGTCACTTGTCGCGACCGCAAATGCATGGATCACGGACCATGACTCAGATTGGTCTAACTATGATCTTCAGCGAGATTTAGTCTTCGTATTGTGGCCGCTGCATCGCGGAACGCGGGCCGTGACTTGGACTGGTTTGGCTGCGAGCTTCAACGAGGGTGGATCTCTATGTCGCGTTCGCTGTAGTGTGTCTCGCGGGTTGCGACCTGGATTGGTTCAGCCATGACTCGCTTCAAAAAGTAGTCCTTTGGATCACGGCCGATGCAGTGTGGTTTGCGGGCCACGATCTGACCTGTCTTGGTCGCAATCCGGCGTCTTGGTGTGATCCACCTTCTCTTCCTTTGCTCTGATTGTCACGCTCATTCCTTGATGTATCCCTTACCATCACATGTTCCATCTTTTCTCCATCTAGTCACCAAGGCTCCATGTCCACTACCTAGAAAATCACTCAAAAAAAGCAAATGTGCAAATTTCTAAATCTAGACTCCAATGACGCTAGATGAGTGCAAAACTATACTAGAATGCTCAAATAACAGGTCTACCTGATGCTAAATAGGAAAATAATGCATGAAAAATGGTTAAATACAATGTATATCAACTAGTACACCGCATTGGATTGCGTCGTCCGAAAGACTCGAGTCATGTAGTCATCAGCGAAAGTAGATGCGTGTTGCACTCTTTTCCAATATAGAATCTAAAATATAGAAATGATAAAAAAAATAATGAAATTGATAAACAATGGGTTAGAATAGTAACTTAATTTTTACATGTTTACAGAGATGGAAGCCAAAGTCAGAAGAGTTTTACCAAATAAACATGAGATTAGGGTTTAATGACAATGTTGGATCATTAAAATTGTTTGAAAAGGTGAAAGAAGCAATGATAGCATGGAAAAGGAAGAACCCATAATTTTAAAAACTAGGATACCAAACTAGATAAAAAAAAAATAGATGATATATATTTCCTTTGCTTAGCTAGGAAAAGTCAGAAATCAACTAGAAAACTTAGAAATAACGAACAAAATATGATTGTGCTCGCACAAATTATGTTAAACTACTGAACTCAATATATATAATGATTTGGGATTTCGGAAACAAAAATTTGGAATGAATGAAGAGAAATGAGACTTTGATCTTCAATTAAAGCTTTGCGACTCGTAAATGATGCAAGGCGCAGCGGGATAGATAGATCTCCGATGAGATTTGGATGGATGGAATCAACCTATCGATCAGGCTCGATCGAAAGGGACATGCTTAACTCACGGGGCAAGCATGTATACTCAGTGAGCCAAGGAATTAGTCGGGTGACGTCCAGACGTGAGTACTAAAACTCACCCCAAGGTAGATAGGTGATGACCCTAGCTAGGTCTCTGTAGATTCTTCCATGAATTCATTTAGAGGTCCTCCATCTCGGCTTACGCTTCTTTCTCAAAACTTCAGGTTTGATTTTATTGATAATAAACAAACATTTATATAGGAAATATGTTAGGAAATCATAATTACAAGTTGGGTCATGGACCTTATTTATTAGTTAAACAAAGAAAGCAAATGGACATACTAATGACCCTAATTAAATCAAAAGAGCCTTATGATGGATAGATCTTGGCTCATCATCGCCCAAGCCTGCGAACCCAAGATTTTCCTGGTACCAAGCTGTACCAATGAAAGAGGTGAAGATTCAAAATATTCAAAAATACATAATTTCAAAGATGCAAAATTATCAAAATATCTTTTTCGTTTACTTAGTTTTACAATGTCATGTATAGTGTTATTTGCTATATGATTACTCACTCTGTGATTTGTACAATCTATTAAGTGATTTTGATCTATTAATCTATTCAATTGTTCTTCTTCATGATTCAGAAAATCTTCAATCTTCGTGTTCTTTTCCAAAAAAAAATTGGATCTTTATAACTTGTCTTATAAAATTTTATAAATTCTTTTGACTCTTTAGGTTTGTTTCATCTCCATGTTATATTTCTTAAGGTTTTATAAGTACCCTTAAACTATATAAAAAAATTGTTTATATGTTTTTATAAGCTTTTATAAGTTCACTTACAAAAACTACAGACATAAGTTTCTTTATGAAATTTCTATAAAAGCTTATAAAATAGAAATATTGAATAGAATGTGTATTAATTATAAAGTTTTTATAAGATTTATAAATAACTTTTAAATCATACTTTTGTGTTTTACTTAATTTTATTATTTAGTATAAAAAAAACAACAAATCAAATCAAATATTCAACATTCAGGGTTTAGTACCAAAATTATATTTAGTTTACGAAAAAATAAGTTTAGCTTTCTATTGGGTTTCCTCTAGTAAGAGGGGAATATAGTTTAGTTTTATGAAATTGGTTTCACTAGTTTGTTTATAAAGATTTATAAGATATCTTATAAAATTATATAAAAGTAAAAGAATAATAACAAATAAAATCATATACTCAACATTCTGGGTTTAATACAAAAATTATCTTTAGTTTAAGGAAAACTAAGTTTAACTTTCCCTTGGGTTCTCTCAAGTTTTATACGATAACTTATAAATTGACTTTTTATAAGGTTTTATAAGATAACTTATAAATTTATTATTTATAAGGTTTTATAAGATATCTTATAAAAAATTTTAAATGCTAAAAAAAAAAAAACTGGCGGGAAAAAAAAATTTGGTGAGAAAAAAGTTGGCAAAAAAAGATTTTGGCTGGAAAAAAATTTGAAAAAATATAAAAAATAATAATTTGAGGGTATATTAGTCATTTTTCCATAATGAGAGACATTTTTGAAAATATCAAAAAAATATGGGCAATGTTGAAAAAGTGCTCCTTTGGAAGACATTTTTGAAATTATCCCAAATATAAATTTTTGAAAGTGGATCTGAGATCCTACTTTGGTCTACTATAGACAATCATCCGAAAAATGCTAAGTGTGGAACTCGACGAATCGAAGTTCCATCTCGATTGTCTAAATGACAACTCGGAAGAGCTCCTTCTCGGATAAACATCAGAAAGAAGAGCAAACTCGGAAGACACGTCATCAACAAAGAAATAGAAATTTTCCTATTCCGACTTGAAAATTTTTCTAAAATCTAGGTAGTCTGTTATGATCTAAACAAATTGTAATATTTCCTTATTTGTTTAGGATTGTAAACCACCTCTATAATCTATAAATAGAGGCAAAGATCCTTCGAAAAAATGATCTGCTTTTTGATACTCATCAAGCAATAATATGAACTCGGCATTATCTTTGATTTCATACTTCCCTCTTCCAAATCTTAAGAGTTTCTTGCCCGTTTTCCCTCTAAATTCTTTAAAGAGTAGGATCAAAACACTTTGTGCTAGATCCAACTCGAACATAAATGATTTCTTATTACATGAAATACAAAAGAAAACTGTTAAATTAAAATATAAATGAATTTGTCAAAAGATGACTATCATTTATAATATACATAAAACAATAACAATATTTCATGATAACGAGTTAATAAATCTAAATGATCACATTTCTAAAAATCTAAATAAATACGGGTCTAGAAACTAAAATTAATACGGATCTAAAAACCTAAATAAACACAAATTTGTAAACCTTTATGAACACGAGTCTAAAAACTTAATAAACACAGGTCTAAAAACTTAACACGAGTAAAAAAATTATACACAAACATTGTAACGCATCAAAATCTTAGTAAATAGAGATCGAAAAAATATATTTCGGGTACAATATAGGTCATTATTATAAACTGATTTTTAGTTTATTAAATATAAATAAAATGAATAAATATGTATATACAAATCAAACCGTGAAATAAACAAAAAAATAAACAAATATCGCATATAAATCTTATAAATATATATATATATATATATATAAGTACAAATACATATTAATTTTTCATAAAAAATATCCTGCGCACAAGTGATTATGGGTCTAAATGGTAACAGTTGAATGTACCTTAATCTGGCTGAATGTGGAAACTGTATGAATTTTTATTTTATTTTTTCTGTGGAATCTGACTGAATAAGTTAAAATCAAATGGTAATAGAAGAATCTGGCTGAATTTTGTGGAATTTAAAATATTAGTTTAATAAGAAAATAAAAACTATTTTGCCTTATAAAATAACTTAATTTAAAAATTAAATTTAAAAAATTTAACTAATACTTCAAAATTAAATCATAATTAACCGTATTATATAAAAATTAAAATCGATAATATTTTGGTACCTGATCTAAAATAGAATGTATCAAATCGAATTTGAATTGACCAAATAGTCATATGGAACCTATCATATACATGAAAAACCAAATTTGAACTTGGTCATACCAAGAACTGAATGGAGTAATGAAGTATCTAAAATACATGAAATATAATTATATAGCTAAAAATTATTAATTTTATTAAAAATTTAATTTTAATATTCAAATTTGTAATTATAAATTTGATTATATTATTGTTCATTTTGGAACAAAATAACATTAAAAAAAACAAAATATTCTAATTTTTATTTAAGTTTTCAATTTTGTTAGACTGTTTTTATTAAATCTTAATTTGTTTTGATATTGAAAAAATTATACATAATTTCGAACTCAATTAAAACTAAATAGTTCACATAAAATTCAGATCTTTAATAAACTATAACAATCGAACCATACCCAATCTATATCATATCAAACTCAATCCAAAAAATATGTCTCAATAGGTGTTAATTAAATAAAATCAAAAACATAAAAATTTGAAAAGCCTGATTAGAATCCACACGAATCTTAAATGTCTATATTTAACAAGGAGATACATGACTTAGTTTGTTTTTTATAATTAATTATATAAAATATTAATTTAAATAACAAAAATATTTAATTGTAAAATCTAGCAGATTCGAGCAGAATTGTGGAGTCCAACTGATTCATGAATTATAAATTTTCGTTACCAGTACCCATATCTAGTAAGCCATATATTAATGTAATTGAATGCTAAAATTATAAAGATATGGGCCGTTATCAAAGGTGGTCTTCCAAACTTAAAGGTTTGGTTTACGTATAACAAACAAAAACGACACGTAGTTTAAGTGTAAAATATAGAATGCACGTCGCTTCATATGAACAACCGAAACTTCCTGAAATGCCAAGAAAAATCTGGTGGCCTCATTATATGTTATGTTAAAGACTCTATACAACAAGCGAAGGTTTCAAAGACAGATCATTTTCTTTAATATTCGATCCGTTCTCTCTAGACGCATGGGATCCATTTGAAGGATTCTTGACATCATCAGCGTTAACGTCTGCTTCAAGCGTTCGTGACATGGCAGCGTTTACTAACGCAAGAGTAGACTGGAAGGAGACGCCGGAAGCACGTGTTCAAAGCGGATTTTCCGGGGCTGAAGAAGGAAGAAGTGAAGGTCGAAGTTGAAGACAAGAACATACTTCAGATTAGTGGAGAGAGGCGCAAGGAGAATGAGGAGAAGAATGACAAGTGGCACAGTGTGGAGAGGACAAGTGGGAAGTTTATGAGGAGGTTTAGATTGCCCGAGAATGCGAAAATAGAAGAAGTAAAGGCGACAATGGAGAATGGTGTGCTTACTGTCATGATCCCGAAGGCACCGGAAAAGAAACCTCAAGTCAAGTCAATCAATATCTCCGGCTAGAGGTTGTGAGATTTGGTCATTTGGTGTGTGAAATAAAATTTGTGTGTGTTTAAAAGTTAGAGTCTTGTGTGTTTTTTACGGTTTGTTGTGAATTCTGACATTATCGTCCTTTTGAAACTGTATGATCATTACAGTTAACAAACCAATGTTTCAATGATCAGTCACGATTCAAGGATACGATCGTTACTCAAGGCGTGTTCTTTTCCACATTGTTGTGTCTACACCTGGTGATCAAAATTTAAAAGTAAAAGAGATAGTGAAGATGTTGAAATAGTCGCTGCGATAACTTTTTAGACATGTTGTTGGCGTCGCCGGTGATCGTTAGTGAAAATAGCGACAATTTGAATAGTGACTGTGATTATTTAGCGTGTTATTTGTTTTAGTTTTTTTACATAAATAGTGTATAATTGGGGTTTTGGTCACTGACAAAGCGATCATTAGAAGAACAGGGCTTTAATCTGATGATTGACATAATCTTGGTGATCGAATTGGTGCTGTAATCTAAACTTTTCATGTAGGTTATTCTTATCTTTTGCTGGCAAATATAATTTCTTATTTTGTTATCACATAGGCCTCTGCTTCACAAATTTACTCAAGTTGTTAAGATGGGCTCGTTAAGTGAAAACGTGAACTATCTATAAATTATTTGATGGGCCTAACACGGTCATTTCCAGTATATAATCATGTTAATGTGTTTTGAAATGAAATAATGCTACAAATATCTTATAACATACATACGATTTGATATATATATATATATATATATATTATCAGTTTATTGACAGACATATAGTATAAATAGTTTATCAGTTTTTTGTTACCAAAGTGATATTTGTAAGAGTTCCGACTAGGAAAAAGTTTGTGTAATAAAATTATAGAAAAAGAGAAGGAATAACTGTAAAACTAGTTCAATAAGATGATGAAATTACAAATATAATCGTTTGGAATTTGTGAACAGTATCAGAGGTGTGGAAATTACTAAATTTTTTATGGTTTTGAAATATTTACAACAATTTCATTTTGATTTAAATTTATTTTGAACTTCAAAAAAAAAAAAATAGAAAGACAAACCGTAACCTTCCCAGTAAGCGACTTTTCCTCTTCTTTTTTATCTTCTCCACCATTCTCTCTCAAAATCAAATATGTTCTTCCTCATTCTTCTTCATCATCTTCTTCGTTATCTTCTTCATCATCTTCTTCGTTATCTTCTTCATCATCTTCTTCGTCATCTTCTTTTGCTTACAAACTCATCACAAGATAACACCTCCTTTTGCTTAGAGGAATTGTTTTGCTCTCTCGAATACGAGTGTACTATTCATCACCAGAACGTGCACCATCAAGATCGTCGCAGTAGTCAAACCTGCTTACTCCGTCTTCATCCTCTCCGTTGTCTCCATCCACTTCTCCATCCGCTTGTTCATTTTCTGAAACACCAGAAACCCTAGAAGACTGTTCTGAAAACCTACATGACTGTTCTGAAAGCCTACTACACGTATGACCATTTTCATCTGCAAACTCATGACCATTGTCATCACCAACCATTATTTCATCCTCTTCTTCTGATTTTGGATCCGATTTCTCAATAAACTCAGCACAGAGACGCAATCTAAACCTCCTACACTTCTCCACGAAGACTCTTATTATTTGATCCCTATCAAATAAGTAAACAGGTGGAGTATCTTGAAAAAGCAGCCTCATTTCTTCACTCGGCCTCCTATAACTAAGACTGACATTATATAACCGTTGACTCACCTCAAATTTCATGCATACCTCTGAACATAACACCCATAAGTTGTGGTCCTCACGAACTTTAACAAATTTGCTCCCAAACTCTGGATCACGGTAAAAGAACCACTGATTTGCCTCATGCCTCCACCACCCAACTATCACTTCCACTTCAGTCATCTCAAAATACAAGATCTTACAGTTTTTGGTCGTTAGAAATAGAAGAAGATGATGAAACATATGAGCTGAAGGTTGTTGATGGCAATGATGGCGTTAAATGCAGGTGTTAGGTGGATGTTTAATGACGGGGGTAAAATTGTCATTTCACCACATGATACCTAGGGTATCTCTAAAAACCTACAAAGCTTGACCTTCAAACCTACATAACAGCAATCAGAAACTTACAAAGCTTGATTTCAAACCTACAAAACAGCAATCGAAAACCTACAAAGCTTGACCTTCAAACCTACATAACAGCAATCGGAAACCTACAAAGCTTGACTTCAAACCTACATAACAACAATCAAAAACCTACAAAGCTTGATCTTCAAACCTACATAACAGCAATCAAAAACCTACGAAGCGTGACCTTTAAACCTACATAATAGCAATTGAAAACCTACAAAGCTTGACCTTCAAACCTACATAACATCAATCAAAACCTACAAACCTTGACTTTAAACCTACATAACAGCAATCGAAAACCTACAAAGCTTGACCTTCAAACCTACATAACAACAATTGAAAACATACAAACCTTGGTATCTCGGAAAACCTACAAAGCTTGACTTCAAACCTACATAACAACAATCAAAAACCTACAAAGCTTGTCCTTTAAACCTACTTAACAGCAATCGAAAACATACAAAGTTTGACCTTCAAACCTAAATAACAACAATCGAAACCTACAAAGCTTTGGTATCTCGGAAAACCTACATAACAGCAATCGAAAACCTACAAAGCTTGACCTTCAAACCTACATAACAGCAATCGAAAACCTACAAAGCTTGACCTTCAAACCTACATAAAACAACCGAAAACCTACAAAGCTTGGAATCTCGGAAAACCTACATAACTTGACTTCAAACCTACATAACAGCAATCGAAAACCTACAAAGCTTGACCTACAAACATACATAACAACAATCGAAAACCTACAAAGCTTGAGTTTCAAACCTACATAACACCAATCGAAAACCTACAAGTCATGTGCAAACAGTCAACTTACAAACGATGTTTTAAACCTACATAACTGCAATAGAAACTTACAAAACGTTGCCAGTTTGTCTACATAACCTACAAAAACGTCCGCGCGCTGAAGTGGAATTACTCATTAATGGCAGTTTCGTAATATTTTTTTTAGTATTTCACAAAATCAAGAGTAGAATTGTCTTATTTCACCTCGAAAGATTAGATTTGCAATTTCTATCTTTTTTGTCATTTTCCTTTCTTTTCAAACTAGATTTGCAATTCACCCAAAAGACTGACAAAAAAAAAAAAAAAAAAAA
>OVAX01001970.1:0-16606 GCA_900406405.1 Lepidium africanum | reverse complement strand
AAAAAAAAAAAAAAAAAAAAAAAAAGAGGCAGGTGTGATAACCGCAATACTTTAATTATTACTCCCTCCGGTTCCCTCCGGTTCTGAATACTTGTCGTTTTAGGGATAATTTTTTGTTGTAAATTAGTTGACGTTTTAAGTATCCAAAGCAATTTATGCAAAGAATATCCCAAATTAGCCTTAATTAAATACTCCAAAATAATCAGATTAAATATTCAGATTAAATGAAAACATGAATCGTTTACACACTAAATGCAACCATATCAATAGTCATTTAGGTGGTCTGAATGTATAAATAACGCTAATGTCGTTCGTTCAAAGAAACATGGCAAATCTCTTCGGAAAAACACTGAAAGTAGAAGAAGATGAAATCTCCAATGATGTACAAACCGAAAACTCCATCGTGAAACTAGTGCATGATTTCGACCTCAACAAACTCCCCAACGATGATGATCTTCAAGTGGGCAAGAAAGTCGAAATTCATCCTCAAGCCAATCCCAAATTTGATCATGATTTCGATCTAAACAAACCAATCAACGAAGAAGAAGAACCACATCATGATAATGAGATTCAAGATCCTATAATGAAGCTTGTTAAAATTTATTGTCCTCATGCTTTTACAAATCTTATTCCTAATTATTCCTAAGTATTCATGTTTCTAATTATGCTGTTTTAAATCCTTTTGGAACATCAATAAAATTGTAGTTATTGATTCTTCTGCTTATATAAAATCTAAAAGTTCAATCTACTTGAATTACATTTACTACTAGTTCTCTTGTTTCTAAGTTCACTCTACTCATTACCTTCCAGTTTACACTACCTACAGAATACAAAGATACAGAGAGAATAAAGAAAAACAATCTGACCTTTCTTAATGTTCTCAAACAGTCTACTCCTGCTGTAAAATGTTATCCACATAAACCTGCAACATTCAGTAAGACAGCAATGGATTAATCAAATATGTGAAACCGCATGATCAGAATTTAAACCTTATCAACACAATTGACAACCTTAACAAACCGACAACTAACCTTAATCTCTTAATTGATTTAAAACATTGTTTACAATGGAAGGATCACATTTGATTTGTCTCGGAAGCAGACCCTCTCGTTCCAATGCTTCTTTCTTTATGTGTGGGATCTTGTAATTATTAGATCCTCCAATCCTCATTGTCTCTTGCATACATAGTTGTAGAGTTAAGAAGATGTGGTTTATCTTCCTAGCTGGATACTCTTCGTAAGCTGTTTTGACTGCATTTATAAGCTGTTCAATGTTCTTAGGACAAACCTTATGTTGTAGTGCTTGTATTGCACTAAAGAAACCAAGGTCCAGGACATTCATATCAGGAGATTTAGGCGGTTGACACATCAGTCTAATATCAAATCCATTCTGTGAAGCCTCTTGTTGAAAATCTGTATCAGTTACAGCCACATGGGTTTTAGCATTGTCCTGTTGAATAAATATTGTTTTTCCTTCATCTTCAATAGGCCACTTCTCACGAATCTTAGGTATAACTTCTTCCAACAACATTTTCCTAACATCCTCTCTCTTGACTGAAGTGATTGGTTTGATCTCCATTGTCCCAGCTTCTCTATTTCTACTCCTCCTTTGAGCAGGCTGAAGTTTGACAAAAGGAAACACTCCAATCTTTCCAGAGAAAGTTTCCACTCCTTCAGCATTGAACCTTGGCCTAGCCATTGCAACTAGCACCATGACTTTCCCAATAAAATTCTTGCTTTGACATGTCCTTACGGGATCATCTTCTTCAGGTAGAAGATAATAGTTCTCGGTTTTCTTGGTCATGTAGAACCACTTTTCATCAATATGTACAATGTTGTACATATCAATAAATTGCAGTTCATGACTCAGGCTTAGAGGTTCCAACATCTTCATGCAAAACCTTAGCCTTGCCACCTTGTTCTCCTCTTTCAGATGTGGTTTGAGAGCATTAAAATGCCGCCTCATCAAACCTTCTTTCACATTCTTATATAGGGTTGAGTGACTAACTCCTAGAGCTGTAGCTAGCGTCCTCAGAGTTGTCCGTCAATGTAGAGGAGTTTCCAAAACACGTTGGATGTCTATCTGAATCCTCTTGCGACCACATCTGTTCTTCCTTCTTTGAGAAACATCAACCAATGCACCAGCTGGAGTCTCCTTTGCTTGTTTCCAAATTTGCTGAACAGTTCTAATATGCATGAATGCAAATTCGCTACTTCTTTAACAGTCGTTCTACCTAATTTGGCGTTAACACTCCTTTCAAGCAAAGCATTATATACTGCCCATCTATGATGATTAGTGTAGTCCTTCTTACTTGAAGAGCTACCAGTTGCATTAGGTCCTATTCCAAATCGTTTCAGTTTTATAAGTAGAAATACTCATCATCATGACACAATGCTATTAGTATTGCTAAGTTTAGAAAATACTAAGTCTATGTTCCAAGTTAAAGATACATACCTTGATCACCACTGAATTGATTTTGAATACCTCCATTATCGTTTTGACCTGCTATACGTTGACATTGAGAAACCATATATTAAAAGTGTAATCGATTGTGTAACAACAGAAGTAACATGTGTTTTTTTTAACTAAACAACACATTGAGTTTAAGAGCATAAATACCTTGTTCTCCAACAAAGGGGTCTTCGATATCATGGTCTTCATTGATTCCTGTCCCACAATGAAGTGATCACAACATATGAAAATAAAATGTGACATCATGATTACTAACATAAAGCATAAGACAAGAAGGACATAATTACCCGTATCTCCTATGAAGGGATATTGATTTTCCTCATACAGCTGTTGAACATCTAACTCTAAGTTAGTATCTTCTGCTGGATTAACGTCCAGATCAAGTACAATTGTACGTTCAGAAGCTGTTACAACTGTTACATCTACATCTTCACTTTCGAGATTTGCTTCCTCAGCCGTAAAAACAGAGACCCTTCGTCTCTCAGACCTCCATATTCAGAATCAAGAGATTCACTAACACCTGGAATGATATTCAAATCAAAAGAATGGCTTTCATTATTAGTAGGTGAAAGGTTTAAATCAAATGTAGCCATTGGAGGTTATCTGAAACTGTACTTGTTAATGGTGTATATATTGGAGTTAAACTTTTGAATTTTATAATTACCTCCGTCTCAATTTGTTTTTTTATTTCCCTCCAAGTATTCTTAGTCAAAAACGTGATTAATCCATTGACTATGAGGAATACTAAGAGGTCAAGTAATGAAATTAAATTTTTAAAACTAAAAAAAAAAAAAAATCAATTTTAAAGCTAAAAAAACAAATACTCCTCCGTAAAGGGATAACGAGGACTTGATCTGTTTTAAAGCAAAAAAATCTTCTTTTTTTTTTTTTTAAATGTGTTTTAAAGTAAAGGAATAACGAGAACTTGATCATTGAAAAAAATTTGTTTTATTTCCGTAAAGGTTTTGATCATTAGTGTGAACAAGGTTTGATAATTGTACCTTTGTGTCTGATAATTTTAAATGCGTAGACTTGATCAACATCTTCATCCAAGAGATAAGTTTCTCGCTCTCAAAATCCAAGCAGTTGATCCAAACCTTAAAAGGGTATTACTCCAATGCAAGAAGCACATTCGTACGTTTTATCTCTGTGAACAAGAAACAAAAGCTCTTTCCCTTCAATGCAACAACCATAAAGCTTCAATTTTCCAAAAACATAAAACAGCAACAACATAAAGAGCCATACTAATCCCATTAGACCATTCACTTACACTAATTCTCATATCAAAAACCAAAAGAGCCACATAATTCACTTGCAGATTTAAGAAAACATAAAGAGCCACATAATTCTCTTATCAAAAACAAATTGGTAGCTCTAAGAACTTAACCTTTGAGAGGAGATTATCCTTGGCAAGCTTTTAACTGACAATCCATATATCACAATCTAAATTTTACCACAAAGCAGACAATAAAAGAAAAACTAATTACACATGAAACATGATCTTTGAAATAAATACCAAAAATAAAATCCAGCAAGAACTCGAGCACAGAGATAACAAACATTCACCTACACTAATTCTCATATCAAAAACCAAAAGAGCCACATAAAGAGCCACATAATTCACTTGCAGATTTAAGAAAGAAGCTAAAATCAGAACCTGTGTATGTATGTACTAGAATGATAGCAACTGTAACTTATGATTATAAGTAAGAAGCTAAAATCAGAACATGTGTATGTATGTACTAGAATGATAGCAACTCTACGATTCGTTCTTCTGATCTTGCTAATCTTGACTATTCTGTTTCTTTTTAATCTTCTTCTTCGGCTTCTTTTTAGTCTTCTTCTGCATCTTCTTCTTATTATGCTTTTTCTGTAAAAAACACATAGAATATTAATTGACTCGACTACCTTGATTTGATATCCACACTACTCTTATGCCTCCTCAACTAAACGGATTAATCAACGAACGGTGTAAGTATTAGTCAAAGAACTGATGATATTCCAAACTAATATTAAGACTAATTGAATCACCATGTCCATTATTGGATTAAGCAGAGCCAGTTTATACCATTTACCTTTAGGTTCTTCTCTCTGCAGAAGAATGAAGAAGTTACTAAACAATCCTGATAGTTGTTCAATAGCAGATTCTGCATGACGTGATCAAAGCCAGTCCTGATGCTTAAGTAGCTTCAGATAGTTATGTTGGCGACAAAGTCATGTGAACGAAAGTATGATAACTTGGTAAGACAAAACTGGTAGAGCGATTAGTCTCAATTGGGAAGGAACAAGAACATACAAGACACCCACAGAGATCACCAGTTCAGAGAAAAATTCTATTTAGACAATCTTGAATTTTCCGGAAAAGCAACAGTTATCCACATCGAATCATAGTTTTAAAAGCTATCGAAATCCTCCATTGATTCATCAAAAGACAATAATTGGAAGAAGAAGAAGAAGAAGATCAATACCAAAAATAATACCATCAAATTCGATTATTCCGCGATAGATTACAAAATCATCACTACTCAGCTCATAGACTCCCCCAAATTTTGTTCCGTGCACAGTACAAGAGAAAACCATCGATTACACACACTTCACAGAACATATACGATTAATCTTAACTATGTCCTAAATTTCTAAGAAGAGAATCCCGAAAAAAATCGATCTAAAGATGAGAAAAAAGCAGAATCAGTCGTAAGCAAAATTATCTCCATACCTTGATCTTCAAAATCACACGAAGACTCCAGTTTAATTACCGGAACCTTCGGTGGCCGGAACCGCCATAGCTGGAGACGCCGCCGAATTAACAGAATTAGAAATCGGAGCTGTCATGTGTTGTTGTTGTGATGATGCAGGTGGAGGTACAGACGATGCAGGAGAAGGGTACATAAGATTAGGAAATTGTAGTGATTTCGGTGACAAAGAAGATGAAGGAATAGGTTCCGCCATCAGAGAAACCAGATAGTGTATTTGGTTGAGAGAGGTTTTGTCGATTGTCTTCTCTCATGTCTGCAAATCAAGTCCCCGAAGCTCTTCTGAAGAAACAAAACGCAAGATTTCGTTAACAAATCTGTTAGAAACTCAGTTTTTCTGAAGCTCAGAAAAGTGAAATCTGAGAAATCTAATCTCAGAGAAGTTGCAACCTGAGAAATAGAAGCTCAGAAAAGTTGCAAATCGAATCTCAGAAAAGTGTAATCTGAGAAATCGACCTCGTGAACGGTAAGACGGAAGAGAGATACGGAGAAGAGATGAAGAGGTGATGACATGCATCTGCGAAGAAGAAGAAAAGTAATGGAATCACAGTCTCGAAGAAGAAGGAATTGTGAAGTTAGTTTTTTTTTTTTTTTTTTGTCCGCAAAGAGATGAATGAAAACTGTGAACGTAAATATTTTTTAAAAATAAAATCGTAAATAGTTATTGTTTATGAGGTTAATATGGTCATTTAAAGTATTTCTTAAGAAAAGTAAATTTCTCTAGAACGACAAGTAATCAAAACCAGAGGGAGTATTATTTATAAACATGGCACATTTTAAGGACACTAAATTCCTTTTTACGTTTCCTTAGAATCATAACGTGAGATTGCATATCGGGAATCGCCTTAATTAAAATATTAGTTAGTATATTGCCGACCTTCGCATCATTGTCAACCTTTCTGTTCGTTACAAATTTATTATACTTGCAGCTTCTATTTCTCTCATAATCAATTTGCATTTGAATTTGTACAATTCTATTCAAAATTATGTGGACTCGTACCAACTTGGAGCGGAGCTATGTATACCGAAATTCACATTAGTCAACAAACTCATAAGATGATTACAGAATTAAAAATAGACACGACTGAGAGCTACATATAATTATGTCTTTTTGCGTTTATTCAATCTTCACTTATTATTTTTGTCGTTGGATTAATCACAAAGTTCCAAAAATAATCGAATGATTATGGTAATTAAAAAACAAAAGAGAGATAAAGCTTTTTAATAAATAATTTAACATATCTGTACACATAACTGAGAAGGGATTCGATACGATAATACATCATTGTAGAAAGTTAATTAAATACCACACAAATTTAAAGAATAATAATATTAAGCAAAATATCACGAGATTCTCATTTTAATGACTACGTCCGCCACGAGATTTACCCGTAGTCGACGATCCGGATCCGGATCCGGATCCTTTTGTCGAGACACTCCCTGAGCCTCTGGATCCAAAGTAGAGATCCGATAAGTAATTCCCTATATCTTCAGGGGTATATCTGACTATTGACCTGTTAAACGTTTCTCGTACCAAACCGACCCGGTTTACTTCGTAGAACTCGGTACAAACCACCGTGAGTTTCTGACTAACCGAGATTTTAATCTGGTCTCTAAGTTTCGGGTCGGGTATGACCCACGAAGTTTGTTTCCGGTACGATTTTTCGAACTCGTCGTTGAATCTGGTGAATATATCTATCGCTTCTTCCGGCGAAAGCTCCTCCCTCGGATTTTCCGGCAATGATGTCAGCACTTTTCCCCATGCGAGCTTCTCGAACTTATCGGCGTACTGCTTCACCTTCGCTTCGTGCTTCACCAACCAATCCTCGCCGAGAAGGAGGTTCAGATTCGAAGTTCTGACTTTAACGACGACATATTGGAGATTGTTGGCGAGGAAGAGATAAGAAAGAGCGACATCTTTATACGGTTGAGCTTTGCCGTCGATTTTACAGAGAGTGAGGAGAATTACCCAGGCGATTCGTACAGACACCGGAGAAGAGTACATATCCTCCGGATTATCCACGTCACCGCCACTGATGAACAAAGAGTCCGGCAACGGAGTCGGTACGTGTAACTGCCAGTTTTCGAAAATAGCGGCGATGGATTCGCCGTAATCAGCGAGGAAGGAGAGGTAATTCATGACGTAACGAGTAAGAGGATGAACGCCACCGCCGACTATCGGAGTTTTCGAGGTTTCCTTCTGAATCGCCGATTCGAAATCCGTCATCATCAACCTCACGGATTCGCCGAGTCTATTTAACGAGTTAATCACTTGAGACCTAACAGCAGCGGTTGAATCGAAGTAGAAAATGGATTCGATCTCCACGAAGAGATTAGCAAGAGCTTCGTACATATCCAGAAACCGAAACATCTTCTCCGGAGTTAGCTTTTTGATTTTTCCCGCATATTCCGGGAAAGTGAAAAGCATCAAAGCTCCTTCCTGAGTAATCTCAGTGAAAGAAGATTCAACAAGAGGACCAGAAGAAGAGAAAACATGATCAGCGAGAATCCTCTCGCCGAAGAAGAGAGATCGAACACCTAATTTCACAGCCTTTAACCACGTTCTGATTTTGGATTCAAGAATCTCCCAATCCATCTTCTGAATCTGATGAAGAGTGAATTTCTCAATTCCCAGATTATGCAGCGTCTCGTCCACAATCGATTTCCGTACAGTCTTATAAACCCTAAGGCATTCTTTAGCATATCCCGTAGAAATCATACAATCAGCAATCATTTTCAAATCATCCATAGCGTCAGTATCTCCGCCAGAAAATCTATGTTCGTCAGCGTTTCCGAATTCCTCATAACCGTTTTCGTCTTCTGAATCAGATATACTACTCGTACTCAATCTAGAAGTTCTGTAAGAGCGTACAGAGACAGATTCCGGATCTAGATATTCTCGATTCGCTTTCAAAACACGATAAAACTCCGATTCGAGAAGCTTCATCGCGGATTGCATCAGATTCTGAGCATAGACAAGCTTATCCGAAGAGGGATTAACAGAGACCAAACGATGCATCGTGCTCTGCAAATGACTAACAGCTTTTACAAACTCTTCGGCTTCACGACGACTGTTGGTGGAGAAGAGGAATTCTTGAGAGGAGGAGGAAGAAGAAGAAGAAGTAGAAGTCCATTTGGATATGACGGAGTTGATGTCACTCATACATTCCTGCACAGCTGATTCCGCCAGTGATAAGTGAGCTGTTGGTTTCTCCGGCGGAGGAGATGATCGGAACAAATGCTTCCCCATTGATGTATGGTTGGTCTTCTGATTAGCTCTGTTACTTTTTTGAGCTTTGGTTTTTGGTTAATCAACAAAAGGAAAAATGTTTGTTTGGTAGTAATGATGAAGTGAAGCAGATAAGATGAGAGAGGTATATATATAGAGATGAATCCAAGTATATAATTATATATCGACGACATTTTCTGTTTCGTTAAGACAAAATACACGTATATGTGTACGTATAGATTATGTGGAGGAGAAAGGTTGATTAGTCAAACGCGGTGTCAAATACGACAAGACATTGGCAAAGTCAATATATAGCTTCAAACAGCTTTTTTTTTTATCAAATAAAAGAGTTTAGTTATGAGTCAAATTCTGACGAAGTTTTACATTTATTTTGCCTTCTTCCTTTGCAGCTGTTAATTTTTCATAGTTACTGTTTCGAATACCAATGTTCTGCTTATTAAATCTCTCTATATTTATTGTATTCTTTTTGAATTGGATGCACCACCCAAAATATATTATCAATTCAATCACATAACAGGTTAACAACTTTAGTCTTTAAATACTGACACGATGTTATATTCTTGGAAATTCTTGTGCATAGATATCATGGCGGGTTCTATATTCTTTCGGGTTTAATTGTTTTTTTCGTCGTCATAACTAACCGGCCTATTAACCAAGTTCCTGCATAATAAAGATGGTGAGACTCGATCCTGCTACGTATAAATGCGTTTGCTTTTAGTGGACTTACCACATGCCACTAAAATAAAAACCACTTGTCGGGTTTAGTTGTTTTAATGTACTGAAAAATTTTGATTTTTATCTGTATTTTATAAACTACTTACTTAGAGATTTTTTTATCAAGATGTAAACTAGTTGGTTCATGTTTGATTTTGATTTCATTATATCTCATGAATATTGGGATATACTCTCATTTGTATAGTTCTCTAATCTTTATTTTTGCGGTACATTCATTTGTCAATAGAAAATTAATCGTCATTTCAGACTTTATTATACTAAGATGTGTTTCTAATCTTTAATTTTATTTGGAGTGCTAATTTATTGAGTCTTTGTTTTAGGATCCTACTATTGTTTTTTTTCGAAGATATTTTTTTTATAAAAGACTTCTTTTTTTTTACGGGTTTTATATCATATTATTGTTTTCCTCCAGTTTTATGTTTTAACACTGTTATAATCTCTGAACAGTAAATTTCTTCTAATATTTCTAGTGAAAAAAAAGTTTATGAGAAAATTTTGAGTGGTAGAAATGAAATAACATTAATTTTTGTATGTATTACATATTATTTACTGCTTTTTTGTCCAAAAAAAAATCGATTGATAAGTTAATCCTCACACTACACACAATTATGAGGAATTAAATTTTGATAAAAAATATAAATTAACATTTATATATTTGACTAACATTAGTTTATAATCGTTTTTTATATTTAACCATTTTTTTATCTTTTGGTAAGGTTTAAATTACTCGCAGAGGTCGAAGCAGTCTTATGGGCAATGCAGTGCCTCCTTTCTCTTGGTATCTTGGAGGTTAATCTAACGACGGACTATTCAAATGTTTTGAAGATGTTTACTAATCCTTAAGACTGGCATGCTTTCTCCCTTTACCTAGAAGACTTTTCGAGGTTGAAGTATTCATTCACTTGTCTCTCTCTTCATGTTATTCCTCATTCGTTGAATCATCGAACTGATTTTTTCGCCCGTAGTTTTAGAGGATAAGCTTCTATTTTCAGTTTCTCTGTACTTTAGAGGTTCTCACGTTTATAAAAAGATGCAATAGGAAAGAAAAAACAACATACAAGTTGAAAATAAATAAGTAAAATGCATCTGGTAATTAACTGCTTTCGAGTTACAATACATCTTTTGATAAGCTACTATAGTTTGATATATTAGGAAACGAAGATTGTGAGGATGGTTCCATCTGCTTTACAAGTTGCTACTTCCGTCCTGCCGCCACATAAAAAAAAACCCACAATCTTAAAAAACATTTTCAAAGCTCCTGTTTTGCCATTATTTAATGACTGCTTATTCATACTTTTCTCCTTCCCTTAATTAAAATTCAATTTTTTTCCATCTCAAAACCATTTAAAACATGCATTTATTATCATTAAACGTCAAATATAAGAATTTGTTTTAAAAAAAAAAGAATTTTGGTTTATAATTAACTTTTGGGTAGTATTGAAAAAAAAGAGAGACATTTTCCCAATCACAAATCTACTGTAAATTTTACTACTGTTCATAAATACTCGAAACTATATAGCTTACATTGCATAGTTATATAATTATGCATATTTAACATGTTAATACATTAAGAAAAAGCATTTTGAAATAGTTAAATTACTGTAATTAAAGGGGTAGAATTAGATGCAAGATGTTATCGTATATTTTTTTTGTTATTCATTATAAAAGATAAGATACAAAATATAAAATTTTGGAAAGTTTTCTAACATTATGAGATAAAAAAAATCAGTTTTGTAGTTAATTGATCTAGGAATCAAAGTCAACGAAAAATAATCGGAGAAATTCCTAAATTTTACGAAAGTTTTAGTGTAGGGAAGAAAAATTGATCAGTTTTCTGGAACTTTCATCAATCTTAATCACATCAGTCTATTCTGTTATAAATGCCACTATATATGAAAAAAGATTAGATTGAAGATTTTCTACAACAGATCTTCTACTTCATAATAAAAAGAAGACAGATTTCGACAAATCCCTCGTATTCCCATGCTAATCCCGCCTATATTTGTTTTAAAAAATATTAAATATGATCATCTTGTGGCGTGGCAGAAGTATTGTATAAGTAGGTATTATTCTGATTAATTACTAGAAAGTGTCCTTAGATCTAAGTAATTTAATAAAATGATATAAAATGACTGTAATCTAACCGACCATCCTTTAAACTAATAAGATAAGTTTTTCTGGTAAAGGAAAAAAAAAAAGAAGAGAATCAACCGACAAAATTGAGAGAAGTGGAAGTTAACAAAATTTCAACGTCAGGGATGGTAGCAAAACTAGTATGCATGGTTGTATGTTATTATGTGTTTGAAGAAAATCTTATGTTATTTTATAGTAAGATTTTAGCTAAGTGGGTCAGTTAAAATAAAAGAAATTTGGGTAAAAAAGAAAATGAGGAGGAGAGAGAATTAAAGATAATTATTATGATTGTAAAGAATGCATGTAATTCAAAAATTAGTGGTCGTTAATCTACGTGGCCCCTACCGATTTGGCCTACACAAGACCCGACCGATGCCACTTGTTTACTTTTTTTTAAAACTTTTTAGAGCACTTACTTTTTGTTTTTAGTCTTAAGAATATAATATTAAGAACTTGACCTTACACAACTTTGACCGTCCCCTACTCCCTTTTAATTACGGGTCTAACCCGTTAAATCTATGGATCCTCAAACACAAGTTTTTAGTAGAAAGATAGTGTGACAGAATTACAGCTGCGAGATTGATGGTTAACAAAATTGCTTGGGTCCAAGAGAATTTCAACGAGAATGATGCTCAAGAAAGATGATTTAAGGTAAGAGTAAGATATATAGAATTTTATAGAGTTTCCTGATGAAATAGGTATGTCTCTCTTCGGTTTTGACACTATAATCCACTAATTTATTTAGCTTTTATCTTTTACAGAGATTACAATAATGAATTCTCTCTCACAATCTCATCAATCGGAGAAGACGACGAAGACTAATATAGCTTAGTCAATAAGTTTGTTATTCTAACAAACTTTTGACCCAATAACATGATAGACTTCTTATATTAAACGAAGATCCATTTAGTATAATTCTTCAAGCTTTAAACTTTGTAGATTTGGACTCATAAAAAAACCAATAAGCCCACAAACCTTTGATGATTGGATAAAACAAACATCCACAAAACTCCACCTTTGTTGCAATTCAATCAGCAAAACCAAACTCTAGCCATTAACACCACTGAGCTAAAGACCTGTTCACTGACAAAACCTCCATTGGAACTAAAAATGAGCTCTAATCCTCCAATCTCTGTAATTAAGCTTTCAGATGACCTCAAATTTCGAGATTATCCAAATACCTTACACCTTTTCTTATCTTTTTCTGAGAAACCCGATTAAAGATGAACCACTTAATCTTCTTAGAAACCTTAAAGAGAGATAAAACAACATTTTCTGGAACCGATGATGTTAGGTCCATGATACTTCGAATTTGAAGAATCACAAAGAAACTACATGCAAGAGATTACATGTAAGTTCTTTCCTTTTTCCTTTCAAAATTTCAAGAATTTAGAAAGACCTAGATAACTTGTTAAGTTATAAGATGATAAATATCAAACTCTGTTTTCATCTCTTCATTTCATAGATCTGAGACGAAAAACAGAACTGAGACTCGACTAAATCTCAGTCATATTTAGAGACTGAAGACAATCTCTAAATTTCTCACCTGGGAGAACTTTTGTCATCATATCTGCAAGATTCACAGAGGTATGGATTTTGATAACCTGAAATTGCTTATCTTCTATGACATCACAGATGTAGTTGAACTTTATTTGAACATGCTTAGTCCTTTCACCACATATTATGTTCTTAGCTAAATGTATTGCACTCTGTGAATCGCAATACAATTCCACTACATCTTGCTTGAAATGTATTTTTTCACATAGACCCTTTAGCCAAACAGCTTCTCTGCTAGCATCTAATAGGGGAATATACTCAACTTTTGTAGTAGATAGGGCAACAACCTTCTGAAGTCTTGATCTCCAACTAATAGTATTACCTTAAACTGTAAAGATAAAACCTGAAATTGATCTTCTTCTGTCTAAATTTGATGCAAAATCTGAATAAGAAAAGCCTCTGATTTTGAAATCTCCTTGCTTTGTGAAAGCTATGCTAACATTTGTTGTTCCTTTTATGTACTTCAATAACCAATGAACTACTAACCAATGATTTTTGTTTGGTTTTGCCATATACCTGCTGACGAGACCGACCACATAAGCAATATCTGGACGTGATCCTGTCATGGAGTACATCAGGCTTTCTACAACGCTAGAATAAGGTATTCATTCCATGTCTTTAGCTTGTGATTGCCCTTATCCAGTTGTTGTTTTCTGTAATCTGAAATGAGAACCAATGGGAGTTTGCACTGACCTGCAATATTCCATGTTAAAAGTCTTTAAAATGTTTAACAAATAACCCTTTTGAAATAGGATCAAATAACCTTTCTTTCTGTCCCTTATTATCTCCATTCCAAGAATTTTTCTAGCTTGACCTAAATCCTCCATTTCAAATTCTGAACTTAACAAACCTTTACGTTTGTCGATTTGAACTTTGCTCACATATGCTATTAACATGTCATCCACACACAATAGTAAGTACACTGAATTCTTTGGTTTGTTACCTCTGATGTAAACACACAGATCGTAATTGCTTTTCTTAAAGCTTGTTTGATTACAAATGAATCAAAGTTCTGATTCCACTCTCTAGGAAATTGTTTCAATCCATAGAGAGATTTCTTAAGCAAACATACTTTGTTATCCTGACCTGATTTCACATAACCTTCTAGCTACTCCATGTAAATAGTTTCCTTTAGAACTCCATGTAGAAAAGCTGTTTTGACATCTAGATGTTCTAATTCCATATCATAGTTCATCACTGTTGATAATGGAATCCTGATAGAGGTGTGTTTTTTACTACTTGTGCAAAGACTTTATTATAGTCTATTCCTTCTGTTTGAGAATAACCTTTTGCTATTAATTTAGCTTTAAACCTTGGCTTTTCTACCCCTGGAATTCCTGGCTTGAGTTTGTAGATCCATTTACATCCGATCACTTTTTGATCCTTAGGTCTGTCTGCTAATTCCCACGTGTAGTTCTTATTTAGAGAATCCATTTCTTCATCCATACCTCCATTCTAATGTTCTCTGTCTATACATTCCTGAGCCTTTTCATAAGTATTTGGTTCTTATAAACTTATTAGTTCTAAACTTGCGAGTGCAGAAGCTGTGAAATCTGCATCCTCAAATCTAGAAGGTGGCCTTATTTGTCTCCTTTGTCTATCACGAGTCAAAAGATAATCCTGATCATCGTTTTCCAATGTTGCTCCCTGATTCCGACTTGGACTTACTTGAAACTCTGAATTTGACATTTCCTTTTCATCTTCCGTATCCGAAATAACTTAAGCTATTTTATCCTTACTCTCAGTCTGCTTATACATTGAACTATCTCCACCAGATTGAGTATCTATATAAGCTGTCTTTTCTTCACCCAGAATTTCTTCCAGATTTTCACTAAAAGTAACTTTCTTCTTTAACTTTTTCGTTTCAACTGAAGCTTCATTTTTTAAATGTTTCAACAAAGTATTTTCATCGAAGACCACATCCTTACTGACAATAATCTTCTGTTCCTCTAACAACCAGACACTGAAACCTTTTGTTCCTTGTCCATATCTGATGAATATACCCTTTGTAGCTCTTAGACTGATTTTCTCTTTGATTGTGTGAACATAAGCCATACAACCAAAACTCCTTAGATGACTGTAATCTAGCTTTTTATCTGTCCAAATTTTTTTTGGAATTTCAAAATTAACAGATGATGAGGGGGATCTGTTAATTACATAAACTGCTGTAGCTATTGCTTCTGCCCAAAACTCTCCACCTAGTCCAGAATCAGATAACATGCATCTCACTTTGTCCATGATTGTCCTATTCTTTTTTTCTGAGACACCATTTTGTTGAGGTGTATAAAAGCATGTTTTATGTCTTTTAATTCATGAATCCTTACAAAATTGATCAAATCTTGCATTGCAAAATTCTAACCCATTATCTGTTCTTAAACACTTGATCTTTCTTCCTGTCTGATTTTCAACAAGAGTATTCTATTCCACAAATTTCTGAAATGCTTCATCTTTTGTTTTCAGAGAGTATTGGATAAAAGAACCAATAAGCCCACAAACTTTGTAGATTTGGACTCATAAAAGAACCAATAAGCCCACAAACCTTTGATGATTGGATAAAACAAATATCCACAAATAGTAAATAAAAATATACAGATAATGTAGATGATGCAAATTATTTATAAAATATATAAATTACGCAAATTATGCATGTTAAAATGGAATATTATGATTTTTCTATGAAATAAGTAAAAGTAAAATATGCTTAAATATAAATTCAAAATTTAAAATGAATTATTCTAATTAAAAATTATCAATAAAATATAAAAATTTTAATACAATTTTGTTTCTTCCTATATATATGTACCACTAATAATATAGTATGAATGTATATGTATGTATATGTATGATGTGTATATATTTTAGCATATTTCACAGCTCTAATGTAATCCATTTTGCATCCATATTCATAGCATATTCATCATTTTAGAGCTCTTTTTGGTTCATTTGCATTGTTTGCACTTGCATTGCATAAATTGTGCATTTTGGAGTTTTTATCAGGAGCTTTTGGACGCATTGGGGACGAGATCATGCAAGAGGTGAGCAAGGATGGACATTTGGCCAAAATTGTGGGATGACTAGGCCTAAATACCCGAGTCACATGGCCGAGTCAAGAGGATTTCCCAGAGCTATGGTGGACTCGGCCTAGATACACGAGTCAGGTGGCCAAGTTAAGAAGAATGTGCTACAATTGATGGTGGACTCGACCTAAATACAAGAGTCATGTGGCCGAGTCATAGTAATTTGTCTTGAGGAACCAATTGGAGCTGAGTATGAAAGGAGGATTGATGAGCTGGCAGCTGAATCACATATTTTTTTATCCGACTTACCCACGGAGGCCGAGTCACATGGCCAAGTCGGATGAACTTTATGTTTTTATTGACTTTGACTCTTTAGGGTTTTGTTACTAAGGGTATAAATACCCCTCTTTTGTATTCAGAAATGAGGGATCCACATATTTATGCCTCTTTTGTGTTAGAATTGATTTTTCATTCTCTCATTTTGTAATTTCCAGATCAAAACTCTTTCCTTTTCAGTTTTTGAATGCAATTTCAGTTTCTAAGTCAATCTTGTTTATCTTTGTCTTGCTTTATGGTTATGTTGTTCGTTTCATTTTCTCTGTTTTTGCCTTTGTTTATGGATTCTGACTAGATTTCTAGGGTTCTTGAGGATGAGTTAGATTAGTGAGGAATCCTTAGTCTCCTGGATG
>OVAX01001969.1:0-35905 GCA_900406405.1 Lepidium africanum | reverse complement strand
GACGGATTCCGACGGACTATGCTTTCCGACGGGAGTCCACCGTCGGAAATACGTCCGACGGTTTCCGACGAAAATACAAATTCCGTCGGAATCCGTCGGAACTATAACTCNTTCCGACGAAAATACAAATTCCGTCGGAATCCGTCGGAACTATAACTCCCGTAGGAATCCGTCGGAAATATGTTCGACGGAAACCATCGGAATTACGTCGGAAATATTTCCGACGGATTCCGACGGAAGTTATAATTCCGACGGATTCCGACGGAATTAGTGTTTCCGACGACGCCAAACCGACGGCGTATTTCCCGTCACCGATCCGTCGATTTGGCCGTTTCCGACTACATTTCCGACGGATTTGTCCGTCGGAAATCAGCAACATTTCTTGTAGTGATGTACTGTTTATCATTTGGGCTGCTTATTATTGATTATGTTACCAGTGGTTGAAGCACCAGCTTATTTTGTTACTATATGAGATTTATATAATCAGATTTTATTTAGATATGTGGTTTTTCAGTTCGCATATCACTAATATGTTTGGTCGAAAATTCAGATTATCATTCATATAATCATATCTATGGATAATGTTTTATACTATTTTAAAATTGGTAGTATATTTATGATGTCTAGTTTTGGTTTGAACACAATAAAAATTATGAAATTTGCTAAATAATTTATACATTTATTTGATGACTTTTAAACGGACATATTTTGTAGTTTTAATTACAAAAAAGTAAAACAAACGAATATATGAACATATTGCTATTAAATCTAGATACTTTTAATTTTTGGTAAGCATTGGTGAGATTATGTTTGTATCTAGTCATGGGATTAAAACCCGACCAATTTGGTATCTAGTCATGGGATTAATCAGGTCGGGTATGTATATTAAATCGGATAATTTGATAGGAATGTGTTTTAAATGTTGGTTATGTCTTCGGGTTGGTTATCGGTTAACCGATAACCAAAAATTCTAAACCTATTCATTCTAAAACTCTCTTTCTCTCTTCCATGACCGCTTCTACTTCTTCTTTGATTCTCTTTGATTCTCCATCCTCTCCTTCTTCTTCTTTGATTCTCCATCTTCTTTATATATATATTCTCTTTCTTCTTCGATTTTCCTCCTTCTCCTTCTTCAATTCTCTTCTTTTTTCTTTGATTCTTCACGGTTGATTTTTTTTCTTTTTTTTGTCAAGGATTCGGATTAGTTCACAAACAAAATTAATTGTCGAACTATAAGATAACCGACCCACCCTGACCCTTTATTGTAATTTGCTTTTTTACGATTTAAATTGAAAATTGTGTAAATACCTAAAAACCAACGTAACCGACCCGACCCGACCTATATAAACCAAAATCGCAGGGCTAATTGTATCTATTGGGATGGCCTTTAAATTCCAAAAAAAAAAGCAAAGCCAAACCAGGAAATAAAATGAATTTAGCCCAAAACCCGTAAACCATGATATTTTTCAGTTGAGCTGAATAAAAAGTTTATTTTCTGACCACAAAAACCAATCGAGTAGTTTTACAATAACCTTAAAATTAAGCTTAATTCACTGTTGAAATTAGTAAACACTAAACCAAATCGATTTTAGATCGACGCCAAATCATTATCTCAAAGTTATTTCCAATTAATCTCACCTTTGAAGTTAGGCTGAATTAATTGTATGTGAATTTGTGTCTGTTTAGAGTTTCCAATTGTCGACGGTAATTCATTTTACCAAAAGCTTCTGAGGTTATTACTCGAACATCTAAAAATCATTTTTCTTTATGTTATTTGCCAAAACTTTGGTACTCTCTTCTCGATCTGACAAAGATTGATGGTAGGAGACATCAACATTAGCCTTGGGCTTATTACCCGGAACCGAATACCCGAATAGGAACCGACCCGAAATTTCTGGTATCGGGTAGTGATCGGGTATATAGCAAAGTAACCATCGGTTCCTATATTATAGTACCCGCGGGTATCGGGTCGGGTCAGTTAATATCCGATACCCGATCGGGTAACCGAAAATTAAAGGTATGTAGCCTACAAGTTTCACGCGTGCTTTTGCTTCACCACCCTTTCGTTTCCTCTACATGCAGACCCATTTTACAAACTGGATTGAATCCAGTTCTCAACATTTTCGTTCATCTCCTCCGCCGGTGTTGTCTCCTCCATCGGTGTTCTCGCGAGCTCGTTCACAGGTAAGTTTTCTCATGCTCTTATTTGTTTTTTTTTTGTGGTTTTGGTGATTTTAGACATGATTTGAGGGCTTTTTAATTATGAAAGTATAAATTGTTTGCTAGCATGGTTATATGATAGTATTGGATCCAATTTTACCTTAATTACGAGTTTTCTTTTTGAATTGTTGACAGATTACAAAATAATTTAGGGTTGCGATTTTTAATTTTCAAAAACAAATTAGGGCTTTTTGATTCTGTTTGTACAAATCGTTTGCTAATGTGTTTATAAGGTAAAATTTGATCCAATTTTACTTTGATTTCAATTTGATCCAATTTGTTCAATTTATCATTATTATACTATTTGGATTATGATTTCGTTGTGTTTAGCATTGTGTTTCTGTGATGTGCTTTTGTAATATGTGATGTTGTTATGTCGTCTATTTTGAACTGATCAGTTTTAGGTAATTAGTTTCAACTTGTCTGTTTTCATGTTGTGCAGATGGCATCTTCAGATCATCCACCACCTAACACATCTGAAGATGCTGCTAATTCTCCTAATTCTGGGGATAAACGAAAAGTTAATGAATTTGATGGTGATGAGTCTAAAGGAAAGAAAAAACAGAGGAGTTGGGTTTGGGATCATTTCACCAGATTGAAGGATAATTACAAAAGAGCAAAATGTAACTACTGTGGGAAAGAGCTCACTTGTCCAACAACATCAGGTACATCGAATATGAGGAAACATCTAGATTCATGTAAGCAATATAAGGTATGGCTTACTGAACAGAAACAGATGGTATTTAGTGAAGATTCTAGGTTGCGTTTAGGCAAAGTTTCTGATAAGGAGGTTAGAGACGCTACTAATGAATTGATTGTAGCTGCTGAACTGCCATTAACATTTGTAGAAAGTCAGGCTTGGAAAACCTTTTGCAGTAAGATTAGGTTACCTAAACCACACTCACGCAGAACTGTGACCAGAGACATCTATGAGTTGTATACTAAGAAGAAAGCAGAAATTAGGAAGCTTTTAGGTGATAATAAGCAGAGATTATCATTGACAACTGACATATGGGTGGCTCCTAACACCCGAGCTAGTTATATGGTTATAACTGCTCATTATGTTGATGATAATTGGAAACTAAAAAAGCTTATTATAGGTTTTAAGAGCATTCCTGATCACAGAGGGGTTACAATTTGTAAATGTCTCATTGAGTGTTTGGCAGAATGGGGAATAAAGAAGGTGTTTAGCATAACAGTTGATAATGCAACAGCCAATACTAATGCTTTAGGTAAGTTCAAAGAACAGTTCAGCCGTGAAGGAGATGATGCATTTGTCTTGGATGGTGATTATTTGCACGTGACATGTGCCACACATATCCTCAACTTGGTGGTTAAAGAGGGACTGATGGATATAGATGACAGTGTTTGTGGAATTAGGAATGCGATTCAGTATGTTCGGTCTTCTGGAAATAGACAGAAGTCTTTTGAGCTGCGGGTTGATACTGGTCGGATTCAAAGAGGTAGTCTCCCTCTTGATGTAGGAACGAGATGGAATTCGACCTATCTAATGCTTAATCAAGCATTGAAGTTTAGAGTAGCTTTTGATAAGATGGAGGAGGAAGATGTGCCTTATAGAATTTATTTTTCAGAGACAATAGATGGGAAAAAGAGAGTGGGACCTCCTATTTCTGCTGATTGGGAAGCAGCAGATTCTTTGATGAAAGTGTTGGGACTGTTTTACAACAGTACATTGGTGCTGTCAGCTTCTAATAAAGTGTGTTCAGTTAAGTGTTACAATGAAATTGTAACAATTGCTAGGAATCTCCAGTGTTATACTAAGAGTGTAAATGCATCTTTGAAGAGCAAAGCAGTTGCTATGAGTCAGAAACTAGATAAGTATTGGAGCCCATCAGAAATCAACAAGATGATCATAGTTGCTTCTGTGTTTGATCCGTCTCAAAAGATGAAGTTTGCACAACTATGTTTTGAAAAGTTATACGGTAAGAATAGCAAGGAATTTGCTGAGCTGAATTGTTTAGTCATGGATATCTTAGAGAGATTGTTTGAGGAATATAGCAGCAGCCAAAAGAAAATTACTACTCCAGTGAGTGTCACGAATTCAGCTCAGTCACAGGCTAATTCCTCATATTCAAATGATCAATCTGGTTCTCAGGCTGAGAGAATAGAGCCAATTTCTATGGAAAATGATATTGGGTATGAGAGAATGGATTCTCTCTACAAAGAACTTGTGACTGAGATAGGAATGCAAGATGATAGTACAGAGCTGGAGATTTATCTGAAGGAGAATATAGAGAATCCTAAACTTATGGTTGGATCACATTATGATATATTATCTTGGTGGAGACGAAATTCTCTGAAGTTTCCAATTCTATCTGAAATTGCAAAGGATGTTCTTGCAATGCAAATCTCCTCAGTTGCATCTGAATCTGCCTTTAGCACTAGTGGAAGGGTTTTAGAACCATTAAGAAGTTGTTTAACACGCTATTCAATTGAAGTATTGATGTGTGTTGAGCAGTGGCTGAACTGTGAATCTCAGTTTAATGACAAAGGCATCATAACGATACAAGAGATGCTCTCAGACATACAACTACAAGATGACCTCATGAGAGGTAAGGGAATACTTTGAATTTTACTTTGTCTAATGACTTGTTCTGATTTTTTCTTTTTTGTTGTAATTTACTAGAGTTTGAAGAGTATGGGGAAGTTGGAAACTGAAGAATGGAGATTAAGGTAACAAAATTTGGATTATGTTTCAGTTTTCTTTTGTTTGACATTTGGATTATGTTTCAGTTTTTTTTGTTTGACATTTGGATTATGTTGCAGTTTACTTATCTTTGACATTATTCTCTTTTGGATTATGTTTGACATTATTCAAGTATTAAGGTTAATTTCTATGTTTTGTTGTTAATGTATATTTCAGGTACATTTGGGTAGTATGAGTATTTCGGGTATTTTACCCGAAAATATGGAGTACCCGATTTTAATATGGAGTACCCGGAACCGGAACCGAAACCGGAACCGGAACCGAAATTATTTCGGTTATTGAATGGGTATCTAAATTGTAGACCCGACCCGACCCGAAACCGGGTAAACCCGAACCGGAACCGAACCGATTTACTATCGGTTCTAATATGGGTATTAAAATCCTAGACCCGACAGACCCGAACCCGATCGGGTTCTACCCGGAACCGACCCGAATACCCGAAAGCCCAGGGCTAATCAACATATATGCAAAGCAACTCGGAATATGAAAGTTTCATAGGTATAGATACCCACCTTGTCTTTCAATTTTAATAATTGATGTTTTAACAAAAGCGTACAATCACCATAAAGGAAAAACTCATGTGTGCATAAGTTGAATTTCAAACATGTTAAACTCATTCACTTGGTAATTATGTTTAATTCTTTCTGTTATAATACAAATACCAAAATCGTATGTTCCTTTTATCCTAATATGTTGCAGAACTTTGTGCATCTTGAACTTCATATGTTCTATTTTAGTCATGTTGCAAACAAATTAGACTTTATCTGTATTTGATGTGTCTTGGGTTGTTGTTCCACGGTGCTTATGTAAAGATCAAATGATTCATCATATGGAAATTAAATCATGTCTTGGCAAAGCATATGATAAGTATTGATATGTTTGTTTATTAGCTAAGCATATATATACAATACGTGTGAGCGAGAAGTAGTACATTTATACTTTCATCAATCGATTCAACTATACTATCGTGTATCTAATTCTTTTTAAGTCTCTCATTTGCTGTTCAATATTTGCTTGATAGAGGTCTTCGGAAGATGAGGAACATAATTTCATACCTTTGTCTCCTTGAGGAAATGATCCTCATGCGTCTCTTATTATCTATGAAGTCTCGCAAATTACTTAGATTTTGTTTTGCTGTGAGAATTATGCTTTGCGGAATCCGAAGATGTTGGAAGATCATCAGGTTGCTTATTTGTTACAACTGTACTTGGATTATGTTTAAGTTTATATTAGTTTAGCTATATAATGGCAAAGTCAATAGTCACACTTCTGGATTTTGATAAAAGAGTGAGAGTTGCATTCAATTTTTCTATCGAGAGTAGATTGTTTTTTTTTCACAGGAGGCTTAGATCCATTTACCGAATTGTTATTCGTAATTGGTTGGGGGCTGAGAATGACCCAGAAAGCCAAGCTTAGTAAAGGCAAGAAAGAGAAGAAGAAGATGCATTAGAGGTTTTAAGGCAAGCTAAGTCTATTTCTGTGTTTGCTCAAAGGCTCTGTAAATTACTCTGAATAGTTCATGCATTATTCACGATAAGTAATGGCTTTATAAAGCCTTTACTAAACATAGGGTCTAAAAATATTGAAACAAATGGACTCGCTACTCTAACTACTTTGACCACAAAACTCAGTCATTATTTTACTGAAACAAATCTCCTACAAACTCTTAAAACAAAGACTTCTTCATAATAATTTGCTCCAACAATCTCTGATTGCTGCTTCCCAATCGAGCCTCTGCACGCAAAAATTAAAAGAGAACAATAGAACAACATCTTCGAAATCTCAATAACCTAGAAAGAGATTGAACTCACTCCGTCTTCTTTGAAAGCTCCCATTTCGAGCAAAATTTACTTGATTCTAGGTCCGAATCAAGCTTTAAATCAACTCTCTTTCAAGATTTGACATTAAAATTGTAGAAACGTGCTGGAAATTAGAGGATAAATCAACTCTTTGATTTTCCGTTCAATGATGTACTCTGGAAAAAACCCTCGTTTGCGGCGACAAAGAGATTAGGAGGCTAATTTTGGAGAAAAGAATAAGAAAATTCTCACCAAGCGTACATGGGGATCTTGCGTCAGTTCAAATATGTTGCATTTTATTTGAGACGGTTTCATTTGTAACAATTCACAACTCTTATCTTCTATTTGATCAAATTGATTCTTCTTGATACACCCTGTGAAGGCATCACAATATCATCATCATCAATAACACCAAATACCCATAAAGATTCCAACTTTAAATAAAGAAAGACAAAACCTAAACATCATCAACTTCTTGTTGCAGCCACAAACGTCGACATATCAGGCGCTCCTCTAAAGGAAAGTTTGATGTATCTATGGTAAATGATTGGAGAGTGCAAAAAGTTTTTCATCATTGAAGATCCAACGCCCACTCCCAAGTGTTGCCGCTGGTTTAGTAGTCGTATCATGAATATGAAGGAGCATAATACAAACCATTTATGCATAGAATATTGCTTTTCCAAGAGATATGCGGTGTCCACTCTTCCATTGCGTTCAGTCCAGACCACCAATGCGATTGTAAGTTATTAGAGAGAAACTATTTGGGAGTTTCAAAAATAAAAAGGTAATGGGATCGTGAGTGAAAACGTGAGTTTTATCACTAATAATTAATCAAATTACAACTGTTAATTAATGTTAAATAAAAATAATGAAAAGATTAAATATGTAATTATAGAATGGAGTTTTTGTTAATTATTTACAAATTAAGGTTCCCAAATAAAGGACCTCCGTTTTATTAAGTAGAGATGGCTTACAATGCTAATGCTAATGCTAATGCTTAGGCCTGGGAATTCGAGTTAATTGGGTCGGATTAATCGGGTTTCGGTTATTTACCAAATTTTTAATTTGTACCAAAAATAACCGAATTACATCACGGTTCGGATCGGTTCGGTTACCGGTTAGTTCGGTTATTGATTTTTGTTTCCGAACCAACCCGAATTAAAAACAAAAATCAAAAATCAAAAATCAAACCGAGAAGAAGAAGCGTGGCTGCCTGAGAAGAAAAAGAGAAAGGAAGAGGAAGAAGAAGAAGAAGAAAATCGGAGAAGGAGGAAAAGAGAAAAAGATCCAATAACCGATCGGGTTGATTGACCCGACCCGACCCGATACCATACCCGAATTCAAAATCCAATTACTACCGAATTACCCGAATTGTATATAGGTACCCGACCCGATTTGTCAAATTTTCGGTTCGGGTCGGGTCAAATTCTCAGCCCTACTAATGCTAATGCCAATGCTAAATTTAAAGCCCAATTCAATTTAAACACATACGTAAAGGTAAGTTAAATCATTTTTGGAATTTGGTTACCATTTTACTCATTTGTTATATCAAATATACTAGGGGTTATTCCGCGCTACGCGCGGCTTTGGTGTCAGCTTTTGTTTGCGAGAATATATTATAAGAGTTATAAATATTGTATTGCTTTAAAGTATGTCTCGAATTAGGGAAATCTTTAAACTCTTGGGAAGATAGCAAAACATTGCAATATATTTTAGTGTTGGTGTGGAGCCGCTGTTGTGTTGAGGACGTCGAAATCAGAGCTGAACCCAGGACGACGTTATTATCGCTGTCAATTAGCCTATGTGAACAAGGTTTGTCTTCTTGATGTGTATTGTTGTTCGACGTGATGTTTATTGAATGTCTTAGTCTTTTGTTTAGTTGGCCATTGAAGATCACATATTCAAGTGGATGGATGAAGCTATTTTGAATGAGATTCATCGAATGAGCAATTCAATTGAGAAGTTGGAAAAACAGATGAATGAATTGGAATTCAATAGTCTGGAACAGCAAAAGAAAGAGTTTGAGCAGCTGGAATTGAAGATGGAAAGTGAATTAAGTGAGAAGGTTGAAAATATTCTCATGGAATCCGAATGGAAAACGAAGAAATGGGTGCTTGCATCATTAGTTTTAGGTGTTGTTGCCATTGTTGGTATCATGAAAATGTGAGAATGCTTATATTACTGCTTCTATTGTTTTGTTGTTTCTTTCCAATGACATTGTTGTTTCTAATGGGATAATGACATTGTTGTTTGTAATGACATTGGTTGGGTAATTAGCCATGTATCCATGTGCAATTATGTCTTTGAATACATGAATCCATGTGCAATTCTGTCTTAGTTAATTAGACATTGAAACATGACATGGGCTGGTTCAAAAAAAAAATGGAACACTTGTGAATATGAAAAGTAGATAGGACCACATCCAATAGATTAATAAAATGTAGACAAAACATTTGCTAGAAAGCAAAAGATCCACAATTTCAGCCGACATATCCTCAACAAAAGGTTTCATGACCTAAACATGACCTAAACAGAAGGTTTCTTCACCTCAAAAGAAAGTTTTGAAACTCTTAAAACCAAAAAGAAAAGAAAAGAAAGAGCGTGAGAGACAATGTCTTTTGCATCAGATTTTTTGCTAACAAATTGTTCTTCTTAGCTATCTTGAGTAAGAATGCCTTGTGAAGCTTCATTGTGTGGGTGAGATCCTGCAGCTTCATTGTGTGGCTGAGATGTTGCAGCGTCGTTCTGGTTTTGAGAAGATGTTCCTCCTTGGACATTCTAGAGAGAAAAATTGTTTGTTAACCAAAAAACGGATGCATTAAGATATGGATCTTAATAGAAAATGGCAAATCAACACTAACCTGTCCGCATTTACCCTTGTGAAACCTTGCATTATGGTGAGGAGCTCCACAAATACCATAGTGCATCACCCTCTTCTTTGATGGATCTGTTTTCTTTGTTGGACTTTCATGAGGACCCTTCTTTATTTTATCTACTACACTTTTCTTCTTCCTTCCAGGCTGTGCAGGTGCTCTAGGCTTTTCAAGTCTTCCTTCTGGGGTTACAGGCCAGTACTTTGCGCCTCTCAGTGGTATTATTCCATTGGTATATGTCTGCCTCCAACGTTCTATCTTGAACCAATGAGCAACATAGTCACTTACCTCTAATTTCAGAGCAATAATGACAGCATAAGCATGCTGGCAAGGGATTCCCATAATATCCCATCGCCTACAAGTGCATGTCTTCCCTTCAATGTGTACTCTATAAGAGCTATTACCATCCACAACCTGCCACATTGAATGCGTTGACCTATATACTCTGCAGTCTGCCGCCAGCTCATGATTCTTTGTCAAGTGGTCTTCAGCATAAGGAGTACATAGCCCTCTGTGATCCGAAACTTGCACCAGCCTCTTCATTATCCTGACCATAGCCTGCCTAGCTATGATTTCTAAACATGGAACCAGTGCTTGCTGTCGTGCCTTAACAACTGTGTTGTTAAATGACTCCACAAAATTGTTGTCGACGTCTTCAAAGCAAGGTCCAAGCCTATAGAACATATGACACCAGGTTTCTGGTTTCTCACTAAGAACATCTGCATACACATCCATGTCATACGCCATCAAGTGCTGCAAGTTCTCTCTGTACTCTGCATCATTGTAGCTCCACGCCAAGTTCCAAATGAATGGCTTCATCTCTGTCTTTTTCTGGTGTCCCCTCTTCTTTATGTTTTCATATATGTGCCTAACACAATGCCTATGCTCTATCCAAGGCATTGTAGAATCCACAACATTTTTCAGAGCCTGTAAATCAAAACAACAAACATAATACACGCTAATTAACTAAACAACAAACAAAAACAACAAACCTAAAAACAGAACAACAATATAGGTATTTCGATGTACCTTTTGATGGTCAGATACTATAATATAACCATCACCATCATCCAGCATCAAGTCTGTCTTTATTAGCTTCATAAACCAAGTCCAGTTGACTGTGTTTTCAGCTGGAACTACAACCCAAGCGAGTGGATAAATTGCATTAGTCTCATCTCGACCAATTGCAACCAAGAGCTGTCCTTTGAATTTCCCCTTTAGAAAACAACCATTAACACCAATAATGGGCCTACAAGTCTGCCTCCAAGATGATCTTAGAACCTCAAAACAGACATAAAATCTTTTGAATACATCAAGACCTTCACCATTCACCCTAGATTCAACCACACAAGATGAGCCGGGATTTGACTCTAATATTTCAGCCCTGTAGTCTCTAAGTCGGCCGAACTGCTCGTCGTTCTCTTTATCTATCCACTATAACGCCGTAGTCCTAGCAACTTGACATTGTGCCCTAGTGACATGAATTTTCCACTTCTGAAACACTATATCTTTCATTTTCTGTGGCATGAAATACTCAGGCTCTCGCATTTACCACAAGGACTTTAAGCAACTCGCATTTACCATTCTCATAGCAAGAATGCTTTGACTTGAAATTCCTAACAACCCATCTATCGGATTCCACTCTAGTTGAGGCATAAATTCGCCAACTACAGCCAACTCCTACACATTCGAAAGCAAGTTTGTTTTTGTCATACCGTGATTGTTTGATGCTCCTACACTCGGAAATAGCATGATCCAATACAGCTTCCTTGAACACTCTGGCTGAGAAAAACTCTTGACCAATGTATAATTTTCCATCACCTCTTGGTATCTTAGTTTTGTTCTTCTTCTTCTTCTTCCTTTTACGCGAACCAGAACAAGCTTCTTTGTTTCTGTGTACAACCAACCTATCTTGATCGAACTCCTCATCTTCTCTGAATAGGTCTTCATCTTCCTCATTGACTCCACCTTCCTCATCGACCCTACCTTCCTCATCGACTTCACCTTCCTCGTCAATTCCACCTTCCTCATCGACTCCATCTTCCTCGTCGCCTTCACTCTCCTCATCACTCTCGCTCTCGCTCTCAGGAAGGATGTTGTGTCGGACTGGAGCCTCGTCATTCCATTTCTCGACATTGTCTTCGACATCAAAATTATATTTTTCACGAATCTCCTTCTCCATCTCGTCGATGGTTTGAAAACCACCTTTACCACGCAAACCTTCTTCACCGTCACCTGAATTCTCTGTTTCCATCGCTAATTGCCGGATTTCTCAAGGATTCAAGATTCTAATTTCGGTTTATTTAACCGTAAACGGGTTTCTAATCGGGTCATAAATTGGGTTATTACGGTTTAATCCCGTTTAAATCTGGATTAGTTGCTAAAAACGGTTTAATCTTTCGATTTAACCAAAATTATACCACAGGGGGGAAATAGAAGTTTGAGAGGGGGATAAACATGTTTTAAACTTCGACGAGGGGCAAATTAAATGAGCTTAAGAACTGGGTACATATAGTGTGTTTTGAAACTATCAGGGGGGAAATAGCACGTCGACCCATATTTTGGCCATAGAGCAATTAGGAGAGGAAATAAAAATTAGAAAATAATGCCTACATAATGTAATATTGATATGGTCAATAGAGAAAATGATGTGTATGTGCGGACATGAAGTCGAGCAAGTATTAGTTGTGGCTGGAGATCTCTTAGAGTAGAGCTGTCAATATTATGAACAACACATAAAAAGTAGTCTTTACACCACATAAAAAGCAGTCCTTAAGCAAAGTGTGCTGTCAATGTTATTAGTTGTGGCTAGGGATCTCTTAGAGCAAAGTTGTTAATGTAAAAGCAGAAAATAACATGTTTAGAGAATATTTCTTGACCTTAAAAGCTTTGAGAACTCTTGTTTCGACATCTCAACAAGTTGGACAGAAGTTAAGACAGTGTTAAAAGAACCTGGATGTGCAACATAGAAGACACGACTTTGTTATTTCTATAATTAACTTAATGTTCTGGGCAGCTGCATGATCAAAAAGAAATGATATATAACTAAAATCAGTACAAATTGATCAAATTTCATTATTCTTATGTATCACACACCATCAAATTTACACAAGAGACAATCATTGTCGAATCCATGATTGTTTCTTATGAATGAACCAAAAAAATCTACAATTCATTCATCTTGTATCTTAAATTATAAGGAAATACCGAGATTCATCATTTTCTGAAGGATGTATTGAAATAGGTAATGTAATGATTTTATGCTGACATGGCAACATTAGGAGATATTTTAGAAGGGAAAAAGTTGATGTGGATGGCCTACGAGGCTTCAAACTCCTACTTTTAGTATATATAATTATTATTTACCAATTTTGCTCGAAATATTTTTATTCTATTTTTACATGTAAAACAAAAAAATCCCTAAATTAAATAAGATATATGGCTGAAGAAAATATTATAAACATGGTTGATCTGGGATACCAAATGACATAATCTTAATTAGTGTTTTGAAAGAGAAAAACCTCTAGATAATAGTTGTAATATATCATAGTTTTTTTTTTGTCAACAGCAAACATGTGATCAACAATGTTCAGTCCATAGCCAAAATCTTTTACTTCATGTTAAGCTAGATCAGATCAAACTAAATGATGATCTTCTTTTTGGCTAATATATCATAGTTTAATTACCGTAATATACGTTAGATTCTACAGCCAACTCTTAATTTGTCTATAAAAGTGATTGTGGATCTGATAACGGTAAAAACCCTGCAAATATTTTTTATTACAGATTTGTGGATGTGAGAGATGTTTCAGTTTCCCATAACAAAGCCTTCAAGGTCCCTCTTGCAAATGGCATATATATTATTGTTGATCCACATATGATCATGAAAGATATCAAAAAGCTTTTGCATGAGTTCTTTCTTGATGTGTGTCATGTTGATGAGTGAGTTATCTATGGTTTAAATTGCTATATATATATATCCTTACGAATCCATATATAAACCAAATCAAACCTTATCAACAAAATATTTTTGTAGGAATGAAGAGAGTGAGATCAATGAAATTTTATAAAAAGTGTGCGAAGTGAAAAGTTTGGTAATTAGGTTCACTCCAATAGAAGTAAGCCCTAAAATTACTACAAGAAATTTGGTTATTCTTAGCTCACGATAAGCGCTATCACAATTGATATATAGCTCATTCGTAAATGCTATGTCTTCGAGAACTAGAATAGATGTCGTATATATTATAGTGTTTTTTGGTGGTGCTATCATATGATATTTTGTAATAGTGTTAGGAATTTGTTTTTATTAATTGTTCTTGTTTATTGCTATTTAATTTTATACTATAGCACTGTTTTGCTGTTGTAAGGTATATTTTCGTAATATTTATTATTTGTTGTGATTATTAGAACTATGATAGTAACTATGAGCTACGACTTAGTTTGTATTGCTGATGGTTCTATCGGGGTAACTAGGATTTGTTTGTGTTCTTTTAAGGTGATAATTAACATGTAATGGATTAAGATTGAGCAAGACACCAAATAAGAAACTACTTCATATATATTGACCAAAAGATCACTGATCCATACATGTTTTCATCCAAAAGACTATATTACATCAAAAGTCATTCCGATCTAATTAATATGATCCGGAAAACAATACCTTCTTATTTAAATCGGTTCCATACTTTCTTATATTCATCATCATACAACATAAGTCAACAAGACTACAAAATACAAGGTTCAATAGATAATCACCTTGTCATATGGCCATGCTAGTTGTACCTAATGCATTTGCATGTACTCTATCTCAGAACAAGAACTCCAAATTGTTGCATTTGTGACCTTCACCTCATCTACCCAAATCTTTACAGCATTTGGTCCAAGTGGAAGGAAATAAAATTTATATTCTAGATCATTCGAAGCCCAACGTCCCTCTGCAACTACCCTTTGTTTCCCACTAATATCCATGAGTTTGCACATTTGATTTGCTTCTTGCTTTTTATGCTGCAAACATGTATATGTTAGTGCCAACAATTGACCAACCTGAAAAAATCATACAAAGGAATATAAACATATATTACCGGAGAGCTTTGAATAGGTGATGATGGTAACACCTTTTTCGCCTTCTTGACATGTACTGGTGGCGTTGCTGAAACTTTCTCGAGTTGTGTTGATGTTGGTTCCATTTGCTGCGTTTGGGGTTGAGACTGTGAACTTTCACGTGGAGATTATGGGTTTTCAAACAATAAACTAGTGGCTAGCCATGCTACAAATGCCTTAAAACAGTCATCAAGTCTGTTAAGATCTACTATAGGTCTCCACATAAAAGTCTCAGGTTCTATTACAACATCAATGAATACTTTCACTGCATTCGGACCTAATGGGAGTCCATTAACCATTTTTTTGGTTCTTGGGTCTGCCAACACCCTTCAGCAACAACAATTTCTTTGTTTCCACTTCAATTTAGTAGTTTGCACTTATTAGTAGTGTCTTGTCCCTAAACAATATCACCAAAAAGTTGTGCTTTAATATTTAGATATGAACAAGTTACTATAGCAATCAGAAAATACCTACCAGATCTGTTATTCCTAAAACTCGGACATCACATCCAAGAGAATGCAGTTTTTTGAAGGCCATGCAATAACTTGACCAACAGCTTGTTCAATACTTAACATGTTGGTTGCATGTCTTAATAGGAATACTTCTGGGTTTGTAGCAGTTCCACTAATATCTTAACTGTGTTAGGGCCTAAAGAAATGTCATTTATAAAGTTTTGAGGATCAGAAGACAAAAGACGTCCTTCAACATTTCCTTCATATGAACCACACTAGTCAACAACCAAACACCTTGGATGTGCACGTCTGTTTACACTTCAATAAAAACAAATCCATAGGCAAACAATTAGAAAGTAAACTGAACATATATTCAAATACTAATATGTTTTCTTATATGTTCACTTACTCTTGGAGCTAAGTTTTCTCCAATTTTAGCATCTGCTTTCTGTGACACTGAAACTTGGATTTTTGGCTTTTATTTACATATACAAATACCATAATGTTCAAGAAATGTTTTCTTACCTTCATACTTGCAATTTCAACTTCTAATTGTTTTACTTTATGATGTAAAGTGATCTGATTTTCTTGCATTTGAGTCACACTCTTGTTTCTCACTTGGAAGAAAGCAAGCTTGGTCATGCTCATTCCTCTTCCCATTGATCTTAGCCGACCTGGCTTGTCAGGTCCTGGAACATGAGAAAGACCACCTTCTTTCAGATTTGATGATGTAAGAACATCACTTTCTACTTAATCTGCCTTAATTTAATACATAAAAAACAAAATAGATAAATAAATTAAACAAATCACAGCATGAATACATAAAACAACAGAACTACATCTACCACAACTTACAATCCTTTTTTAGGTGCATTAGTGTTAATTGGTGTACCATCTTTCTTAGTTCGTGACTTAATCCAGATCTTGAGTCTTGTCACTTGAGATGGTTCATCACATTCTTTTTTCTATACAAATATACGACCGTAACAACAATAGATTTAAATAAATGAATCAGATCATAATAGAACATATACACTTACCATGTCTTCTGTTAGTCTAACAATTCCTCGATGGCTAGAAGTATAGAATATTTGATTAAACCTAACCTCCTTATATTTATCACTTATAACCTATATACATACAAGATTTAATCACAATTATTTGACAATATTTAACATCTCAAAAACAAACTTAGTTACAATTTATTACCTTAAAGGCAGTGCCTGTTTTCATTCTGAGAAAATTCCTTCATTCATTAATTAGAACCTTTTTTGGCTGCATACTCATTCTCGCCTGGTTGTTAGGAGCATTCCTAATCTCAATAACAAGCTGTGATTTAGAAGCTCTTTATAAACATCCCATCTATCTAAGTACTACAGTTTTTTGGTAATCTTCATCTAGTTCAAATATGGCATGCAATCACAATACAATCACATCATATGGTGACAGATTTCCACAAATTTGGTAATATAGCATGCAGTCATATAGATACATGGACATATTTCCACAAAATTTTCTTGATTCCCTCACTCACTTTTCACCATTCTTCAATGGTAACATGTACATGTTCACGCACCAAAGAATCTACATAAGAAGACAATTTAACTGATCCAGCTCTACAAGACTCTCCCAAGTCAGTAAAGCCAACTCCCTCTCGAGTATAAGGGTCTTTTGTTATATCTTTCATTTTAGTTGGTCTGCGACGTCTCTTAGGGTGAGGTTTCACTACGTTATCCTCCTTATCAATCTCAGCTGCCACATCTTCTTTTCCTCCATCCTTATCTCCACCATCTAATTCATTAAATTCATATCAAATCACACAAAAACTTATCAAACAATCATGAGTCAGCTTATCAACTTATGTTTGTTAAAAAGCCAATTCACTACCAGCTACTACTTAATTTATTCCATCGAGGATCTGATCCTCCAATTCCTGCTCCACTTCACACATCAGCTTTGTAAGTCTGATCCTCTAATTTTTGTTCCACTTCATTAGCATCTTTGGAAGTCTAATCTTCTAATTCTTGTTCCACTTCATTCACAGCTTTGAAAGTCTGATCTTCTAATTCTTGTTATGTATATTACTGAGTACTTACAAACTCGATGTCATCTTCTTCTAAAGCCTTCTTGCGTTTTTTTGTCTTCTTCTTTGGTCGATCCATCAAATATTACCTAAGAACATTACAAATTTAGTTTGTTAAAAGGTTAATACAATTGACATAGTAGAAACAGACATAGTCATATAAAACACCCAGATATGGCATTCATAATCAATTCTTGCATTCTAGACGTAAATGCCTTCACAATTAGTTCTAGCATTCTAAGCTTCATCTCTTAAGTCATTGACATCCATTTCAACAAATGTAAGGAAAACACCTAAATCTATATCTCCATGTTCTGCATTACCCTCAATATAACTTCTAGAAGGATACTTCATAGTAACATACCAAGTAGACGACCCATGCTCTCTAGTTTGTTTTGCTTGAGAGCTAATGTGTAAGGATCTCTTAAAAATGATAATTGACTGTGGTTAATAAGTGTGAAATCGTCTTTAACTTTCACACCATTGCCTCTTTCTGCCCATTGACATCTAAAAACTGAGACATAAAATAAATTGTATTCCAACAATAGTATGTAAATAACTCTGCCATAGTATGATACTAAATCAACAACTTGTGATGTATCCTTTGCACTTGATCTACACACAGATGTTGCCTCACAATATACCCCACTGTTATGACTTTGTCTATCAGTTGAACTTATATGAAACCTCTACCCATTGATGATATAACATGTATATGATATGGCCTTACAATGTGGACCATATGCTAACAACTTGAGAAGTTTTCCATGATTTTCTGAATCAATAGGTACCTATAGTTTTAAAAATATGTCACTTGTTATTGTTCAAACTAACAAACAGATTGACACAAAAAAGATATATTACATACATGTTCATTCAACCACATTGGAAAATTCTTTGTATGCATATTATATAGTAACTTACCTTTATTAAATCAAAAAGTTTCAATTCTCTCAATTTACGAAAATATAAGATAAACAAACGCACATGACATTCAACTATCATGATAGATACGAGTAACATCCTTAACACAAAAACATACACAAAATGTTCATTGATCATAATTTATAAACTAATAATGACCAATCACTCTAATGAATTAATGAGTATTATTTTACTGCTAGAACTTAACATGACTCATAAATTATTATCTAATCAAACCATAAAAACTATTATGCGTAAATGAATGACAAAATACAATACACACTACCATCATCACAATCATTAGTAATTGACTATGAAAATATATAAAACAAATTTGAACCAAAACCATACAAATTTCCACAGAATAAACTTAGTTACAAACAAAAAAACAGGTTAAAGTTGTCATAATAGAAAATAGTTAGAAGATTATAAAAACTATGAGATAAACATGTAGATTCTGTGTGTATATAACCTATAGATAGAATTTAGTTTTCATGTATTTTTAAAGGTCACAAACCTATTTGAAGACCAATTCAACAGAAAACTGGGGATTCGTTTTCACAAAGCTGCTCACAAAGTGACATTTCAGAGGATCATCGACCATATTGCTGAAGGAGACAATAGGCAGTCTTCTCACTCTGATCTTCATTTTTATTACTGGTTGGACCTCAGCAGTACTCAGACAATGGAGAGGATCCATTACATGGATGTGAGGTTCTTAACCAACTACACCAACCTAATAGTAAGAACGAAGTGGAGGTACTATGCTCGAGACTACCAGCCTTTTTGGTGCAAAATACTTGCACCAGAGATCACCTTAGTCACTTGTCGCTCCAACTTGCTTTTCGAGCCACACACAACCAATATGGAGAAGGTGAGGTTGCGCCTCGTGGTTCGACATGTTGTACTGCTTCTCGCATATACAAAGATCAACCAGACTCGTATCCTCACAAGCCCTCATGGCTATCCTTCAGAATACACTGCAGAGTATGACATCCCTCCTTTCTCTGATGATTTTACTGCCAGAGAGTACCGACGCTAGAAATACGAGGTCGAGAAGAAGAAGTATTCTACGCTGAGACGCATCTGGGACGCGCATAGGAAGGTCAATGTGCATATACCTTCTTGCATGAGCGATCCTACAGGGAGTAGAGCATATACTAGCACGCGAACTACAATTGCGGGACCCATTATTGCTGGACATGGTCCCACTGATGCATCTGGTAAGGAGGAGGACGAGCAAACCTTAGACTGCCAACTGCCTTGCCGTTGTAGAGCTCCAGGAGATCGAGAGAGACACATCACAGAGTAACTCGCAATTTAATCGACCTTTTTACCCTTTTTCTTTTTCTTTTTCATTTTTATTTATTTGATGTACTCTTTGTGTTATTTTTATGTGTAAGTCGTGCTTTCTTTGGGTTTATTATCACACCAGACGATATGAAATAAGTCTAGGGGAGGAAACTTGCTATGACTAACACTATTTTTCTTTCTTTTGCTTTTTTAGACCTTTATCTTGGCTTTTATTGATCTTTTTGAGTATAAAAACTGGTTGTAGAAACTATGATTTTCGTGAAGTATTGCATTATAATGAACTATGTACCATTGATTTAAACCTGTTAGGAATTGATTGACTATTGGAAAACTAGAGACTTCACAACTTCTTAGTACCACCCACATCCTCTTAGGTATTCGAAGAATCTCATGTTAGCTTCACACTTAACCTTACTTAATTCTCTTGTCAAGGGGGTTCGTATACACTGGATCAGGTTCTCTTTTCAGTCCTGAAAGACTTATCTGTGTGAGTATGGTTCCCCTCTCATTGTCATTTCAAAGTGTTTTTGCTGAATGTCTTGTCTATGAAGTAACTATAAAAAAAAGTAGGATACAATGTTTGTAGGCTGAGGAAAAATCCAATGACACTACTCTTGCCTATATTCTTTGAGTTGCTAAAGAACCAACCAATAAAATAACACAATGATACCCTAGTTAAGTAAGGAGAAATTGGTTGGGCAACCATTAAAAAAAATACAATGATACCCTAGGTAAGTAGGGAGAAATTGGTTGCACAGCCGATAGAAAAAAAAATGCTAGGTAAGTAGGGAAAAATTGGCTGCAAAGTGAATGAAATGAGAGGAAATGAACCATAGAGAAAGTAGTCTTAAGGCCAAGAAGAGCCCATTTGTCTTTTGATCGATATCTTCTTGATGAGACCACACTTAGATACTCTAGGATGGTGCATTCAGGTTACTTACTTGGATTGTGGAGTTCAACCGGGACAATTGCTAAGTCTGGAGGAAATACAAGGTGGTCTCGATTCTGTCAGGTAAGTTTTATGTGGTTACTATAGGAATTGATTTTGCAAGTTTTATGACAATGAATTCCTTGAGTTGCATCTTTCACTTAGTCTTTTGTTTATTTGCTTGAGGATAAGCAAGAGCTAAGTCTTGAAGAGTTGATGTACCTCATTTTATTGGTTTTTAGCTCACTAATTCGTAAGTGTTTAGAGTTTTTGTTAGTGTTTTAGAGTCTTTGCATGTATGAAACATGCTTAATTCGGACTATGTACATGGAACACAAATTAAAGCAAAATTAGTACAATTCTGAAGTACGCGGAACACGGATTAAGTCCCACGATCGACCAATCCAGCCCTTTGAGGAGATTTTGCATCAGATTTGGAGATCAACCAGTCATTGTGGATTGATTGGTCTGCATCTAGATCGATCGTCGAAGACAGACCTAATTTTCATGTTTTTAAGACATATAATACCCATTTTTAGTTTTTTGTTTTTAAGACATAACATACTTTTGACGGCTGAGACACTTCTGTAAGCAAAAGTGAAGAATTTCTCCTTTACATTTGAGATCATTTCTAAACCCACTTTTAATTTCAATTGCAATTCAATGTTTCCTTTTATCTCTTCTGCTCTTACTGCTTTGAATATGTCTAAGTAGTTTCTTAATCAGGTTTAGAGTTTTCTAGGAAATTATGAATCAATGAATTAGGAACGAATATGGTCTGATCTTATGTGTTCTCCATCTATCACTAAGTGTAATGCTTGAATTAACCTGATCACATAGTTTATGATCTTCAGTTCTTTAACTTTCCAAAAGTCTGTTAGGTGCATGAACTAGCATGGATGAGCAACTAGTCCTTAGCCAACAAAGGTTGATGTTAAGGCTAGTTGTGGACATATTAGACCAATTCGGTAATGCGTGTTTACATCCTATGACCAAAGACAGTTAAGTCACAAGGTTGATAAACATAGTAGTAGTCACCACGACGGTGGGTTTGCTAAAATTCTATGTCTAAGTTGAGAATTGTATTAATGTATACCCTGGATAGATTTCTTGATTTGATATCCTGTTCCTGATGAATTCCTGATACATGATGTTTTTAAATATTGAGTTTAAATCGTTTAAATTGTTAGCTTTCATCACCCATCATTGTTTTCTTAGCTTGAATTAAAATTTAATAATCAATAATATAATCTTTGGTTCTTCGTAGATTCAATCTCTAAATACTACTACTACTTTTTTGTGCACTTGCAGTAGATTGCTAGGGTAAAACCTAAGAGCATCTCCAATGGTAGTATCATTATAAGTACATCAGCAACACAATCAGAACATAGTATATGAAGCCATCAAAGCTATTATTCTTTTAGATATTTGTATTAAGCACAACAATATAAATCACTAAACCATGTACAAGTTGATATCTAAAAACTTGTTTAACAAAATCAATTACTAAACAAAAACCAAAAGCAAACTTCAGATTCAATCTACTTAACTAATTTTCTAAACAAATTTGAAGCATAAATCAAATTCAATCTACTTAACTAATTTTCTAAACAAATCTAAAGCAGAAATCAAATTAACAAAAAGACAGATTTTTTGGCTTTTCAACAAGAACAACACTATGAGATGAAGATTCTAAATTGAAAACTTGTATCAAATTTTTTTCGAGTGGACAATTACTCTTTTTCATCAATTCCTATCGCCAAATCTTGTTAACCTCACAAAAATATGAACGAAATAAGAGTTTGGTACCGAATATAGGTTAAAATCGAGAATCAATTTCGTAGAAAGAAGTACAGGTGAGACACGACTAACCTTTTCCAAGCTTTGTCGTGTCTAACATTTCGTAGAAATCGAGCTAAGATTTGAGTAGATTCAAAGAGAAGAGCCACCAGAGAAGCAGGTTTATCGTTGGAGAAGAGAGAATCAAGAGTAGAATAAGTAATTTTTTCTTTCTCAAATAATTGCAAAAATTAGGATTTATCTTCTAAAAAAAGGAAATCTTGAAACAGAGCAAAAATTTTCCTAAAAATATGACTAAATGTCGAATTAATTTCTCTCGAACCGTGATTTATTTTGCTGCTCTGCTATTAATATGCATAACGTCAATAAAGCACTACTATATAGATACCAAAATCTACAAAACATCAACGATAGTATTCGTAGAAAAGATGCTATAACATTATGCTATCAATGCTAAAATTTGTTGTAGTATTAAAGATCCACCGTTATTAGTCTTAAGGAGAAGTGTCTTGTGATTTCTACTAGTAATAATAATTCTTCTAGCAATAATATGATGTCTAAGCTTTAAAAGTGTAATGAATACTAAATTTTAGAATAATTGAGATCAAATGGTTAGAACAGAATTTCCATGAATTAATTTTCCCTTTTGTATTCTATATAAATGATGTATGACACATCTCGAAAAAAACACACACATATATATATATATATATATAAAATCTATAAAAGAATTAATGTTTTATGTGATTTTTCATATATTTATGAATTCGTATAATAATAGATAGATAATAAAAACCGTGTGTTAGTCGCCAAGAAGTAGATGACATAGTTGGATTGCCTCTAATCTAACTAGGCACTATGTGGGAGATTCAAATCTCACCAGTTTCAATAGGAGCAATTTGATTATAAATTAGATATTTATCGATTCATTAGTAGAAAGAATGTATAAAGATGAAAAAACAAAACTGAAAACGTGTGTTAGTCCAATAGAAAAAGGAAGTTTAAGTGGTATTTAATTTGTGTAGTCCAAATTTATGTGTCTAGCTTACGTCATGATCGGAACGGCAAAGTTGACCAAACATGTGCATTAGGGAATTTTAGACTTTTAATTAGGGTTGGTATACTCTTTCAGACTATTCAAATATTCTGTGCCAGATTTTATTATGAAAGATGCGAAATTCATGTTAAATTCATCTATATCCGATAGGTTCTAGGTACAAGTCGGGTATCCGGGAATTATAAAATATCTGGATCCGGATTCGTTGGATCTGAGATTTTATTATCCGGATCCGTATATCGTAGATATTCGAGATTTAATACCTGCGGGTATTCGGATTCGGATTCGCGGATATCCGGATCCGAACTATTATTATATTATATAATTTTTTTACGAAAATTTAATATCATATCCACAATAAAAAAATCTTAAAAATAAATATATAAATTTCTAATATTAAAACTCTATTTTTTCTCTTATTAAATCACAAAATACCAAATATATTATTTTTTCTTTTAGTTTATTTTAATATATCACTAAAATTATATAATAAAAATAAATTTTATATTAAATTTTAATATTGATTTCTAAAAATATTATATAGTTAATAACTCAAAATTTTTAAATGAACTTCTAAATTCACACATTTAAAGTTTATTTAATAGAATTATTATATATTATTAAAAATATATATACTAAATTTTGTAACTCGGGTCGGAACCGGATATCCGGGAAAAAAATTCTATTACCCGGATCTGTATCCATACCTGCGGATCTGTGAATCTTATTACCCAGATCCGGATCCGTGTGCCCCGGATACCCGAAATTTCGGGACGGATTAGGACGGATCTCGGATCCTGGATAATATGCCCTGGACTAATATCCAGTAATTATATAGTTGTTTCTTCTTATTATTCTTTTAAATTCCATGACAAAACTCATAGGAAAGTGGATATTCAAAATGGATCAAAAACATAAATTCATATTTGTTGTAGAGTTAAAAAAATATGTATTCATATCCGTGTAAGGATGATTAGGAAAATATATTTTAGTTTCACCAGAATCAAATATATGAATTAGGTTTGGGCATTCGGTCGGTTCGGGTCAGAACAGTTCGGTTTATTCGGTTTTTCGGTTACTATATTTTTGTTCTGAATTGAACCGAATTTAATTGTATCTCGGTTTGGTTCGGTTTTCAATTTATTCGGTTTGGTTTTTGTCATAATATTACGAACCGTTTCAACCGAAAATCTTTATAAACTTTTGGTTTTATATATATTTTTTGGTTAATTTCGATTAATTTCGGTTAATTTTGGTTTTTTGGTTCGGTTTTTTGGTTAATTTTAGTTTTTTTTTTTCTTTTTGTGTTTTTGGTTTAAATATGTAAAAAATAATATAATAATTTTGGTTTGGACAAGTAGTTCAAATTCTTAATTAAATTAATTTCGATCGGTTTGGACAAGTAAACTGAAACCAAACTGAAAACCAAAAATTTCGGTTCGATCAGTTTGGTTTACTTCGGTTCAACCGAATGCCCAGACCTAATAAGAACTTTTAAAACTTTTAGACCTATTTGTTAATTATATATAGTAATTATTAATAATAAAAACATGATTATTATATATGTACAATATTCTAATGCAAATCTTTATTTTAACACGTGTGATATGGTCCAAAAAAATTGAATATCTTCTAGGTTCGAAACCCCTTACAAGTTTACGCCATGAAGGTATGGTTTTAATACCACTGGGCTACTTCTGGTCGAATATATCAATCTTGAATGTTCTGAATCTTCCTAACACTTTTTTTTTTTTTCAGAATTTGTACCCTCTCGCCAAGACTTTGGCAGAGGATGCAGCGTGGCAATTTGCCAAAGACAACGGAATCGATATGGTCGTGTTGAATCCCGGCTTTATAATCGGACTGCTTTTGCAACCAACTCTAAATTTGTCGGTAGAGATAATTGTGGATTTCATAAAGGGTAAGAATCCTTTCAACATTACATACTACAGGTTCGTGGACGCAAGAGATGTTCTCATGTTAAAGCCTTAGAGACTCCTTCAGCCAAAGGCAGATACATCATCGATGGTCCAAGTATGGATATCAACGACATAAATGACATTTTGCGTGAGTTGTTTCCAGATTTGTGTATTGCTGATACGTGAGTTCTCTTTCCATCCATTACTCTGAGTCTGTGATCATATGAAGTCTATAAATACAATGAAGGTTTTTTAAAAACTATTTTTGATTTAGTTTTAGGAATGGAGAAACTGACCTGAATGATTTGACATACGAAGTGAGTGTGGAGAAAGTGAAGAATCTGGGAGTTGAGTTCACTCCTATGAAAACAAGCCTTAAAGACACTGTTATTAGCCTCAGGGAGAAATGTCTTTTATGATTCTACTGGTTTTTAATTATTATTGTGTTTTGTTAATTTGTTCCTATCATTAAAACGGTGATTTAATTTGTGGAGACTTTTAAATTTTGTATTAATAAAGGGAATTTTAAGAAATGTTATTTTTAGTAGACCTCTTCGCAAAAGTACTCTTTCATAATAAAGTAATATTTGATATAAATTCTAGTATAATATTATTAGAAGTTTTGAAATTTGGCTATAATATGGTACTTTTCGATGAAAAATAAAATGAAATAATCTTTACCAATTTGCGGTTTTAGGTACATTTTTTATATGTTGCTTGCTTGGACTAATTATATATAATGGTTGCTTGGACTAATTAACTCATCAGAAATTAGGATTTAGGTACATTATTTATCGGTAGTGTAATTTATAGGAGTGAACTCAACTCCCAAATTAGATGATAAATGTTTGAACCGATTTTACCACAAAAGATATTTTGAGTTAAAATTTAGATTCTGATTAAGGAGAAAAATATTGGGCGAAGTTTCGTTAGAGATTTGGAGAAAAGGAATGCAAGTATAGCAAGTCAAGTTGTTCTTATTGCTCTGCAAATACAAAGTGTGCTGAAAAGCGGATCCCTTTGTAAAGGATCTGCACTTCTACTTATAGAATGTAGAAACGGTAATAAACCCTAATCAAATAAGGAAATATAACAAAATGATAAGATCAAAGATTTATCCTAGATTTTTGGAAGTTTTCCAAGTCCGAATAGAAAATCTTCCATTTTTCTTCTTTGATGATGTGTCAGCCGACTTGCTATATTGATGAGTTGAAGACCAATTCAGTTGTCGAGTTCACTGCTTCGACGAGTTTGATGACTTAACATTTTCCTTATTGTTGTTTGCGGACCGAAGCGGGGATCTCAGATCCACCTCCAACAATTGTCTCCCCAGACTCGCAATTGTGAGTACGATTTCTGAGTCGGTTGAGTTACCTGCTTCTAGAAGCTTTAGTGCACGTGTCGTGTTCCGAGTGGATTAATGAATTGGTGCCCTCAGTTAATACAGCGTTTCTCCTTGTGCCGATTCGTTTTCCGGTTTTTCTTCTATAAATACCTTTGTAAATTATTCATATTTTACTTCCTTTCTAAGATCAAAAAGAAAGCTAACTTCTCTCTATATTTTCTCTTTCTAGCTTTTTGCCGAATTGCCATCGATTAGGTTTTCGTAGCAATGAGTAGTCGTAGCGAATCTAGTTTTTCTAGTTCTTCTTCTTTTGGTAGTGATTCCGATTCGTCTAGCGGTCGTTCTATCAGACCTGAACCTTCTCTTGAAGCAACTCGTTCTGAATCTGCCGAGACTACTAGTGACTCTGAGAGTTGGTTAGATGACGTTGAAGTCGGTCATTCCAAGCTCAAGAATTTGGACAAACTTTGCTCTATTTGTCCAAAGTTCAAAAATATTAAAGTTATTATTCCTGGTCCCAACGATTGTCCTTGGTCTCCTCCAACTAGTTATGTCACCGCAAGTGACTGGTGGTTTATTGAAGGGAAATGTGGATTCCAATTCCGGAACTCTTCCCAAAATATTGTTCTTCTCCTAGAATTGCGATGTCTCAACTCGGTCTCGGAGTAGTTTCCAACATTATTGGTGCCTTGATCTTGGGGAGCAAGACTAACATTAAGGTCTCTCTTCGTCTCTTTGAGCAAATGATGGATATTTGCAAAGTCCTGAATGCGACTTAGGGATTTGTTTGTTGAAGTATACCCTCATTTCACTTTTTTGACGATCCTTCTTCGAAAGTGAATGATTGGAGAGTTTGTTACTTTTTCACCCGTCCCCAAGATAATTCCACTCTTACAGTGATTTGGGATTTATAAATCGCTGGTCGAAATCCATTGGTAAATTTTCTGAGGTGCTTTGTCTTTATTTAATCTGAATCCTTACTTCGAATCTTATGTTTTCTTTCTTTTGCAGTTAAGCACTCGTCTTTTTCTTCTCGCCTTCAGGAAATTGCTCTCAAACTTTTCGAAGGTCCGAGGTTAAGTTGGAAATCTTTTTCTGACTCATTTTTGGTGAAGAATGCTGATCGCTATTCTAATCCGATTTCTGATTAGTTTAGATCCTCGCAGCTTCAAAAGGACTTATTTTCCTTTCTTCTGGATTTCTGGAAAGCGGAATGGGAATCGAAGACTTTAATCTCCCAAATATTTCTCAAGATTTAGAGCCCTTGTTCAAAAAGGCTTGTTTCGCTTCTTCTGAAGTCGGCACCGCGTGGACTTCAACTGCTCATGTTGTTGCCGAGTTGCAGCAACCATTGAGTACTGATACTCCTGTAGTAGGAGTATCTCTTTCTGAATCGGCAGGTTTGGCTGAAACTGAAGTCGTCGACGTGAATAATTCTGGCTCTAAGGAGCTCCCGTCTTCTAAGAAAAAGAAGACGAAGACTTCGATGAAGGCCAGGGATGCCTCTTCCTTAAAGCCTCCTGCTTCGGGCTTAAAAAAGGGGTCCAAACAGCCAATTCGCTCTAAATCTGCTGTTTCAGGTAAAACTTCTAGGCTCTCATTTGCTAAGCGTCTTAGTGAAGAGGTGATCAGCCGTTCCTTTTTGATGGTAGGTCGAGATGACGCTCTTGCTACTGCCAAGAAGGAAGCTGTCAAATGGAAACAATTGTCGTCTTTTGAAGATACTTCTACTCGGAAGAAGAGTAAATCTTCCAAGTTGATAATTATGTTGAAATCGTTTTTGATGACGAACATAGAGAATTGTTTGGAGCTTTCCTTAAATTGGCAGAGTCTTTCCCTCCGGTTCCAGAGATGGCCAATGGGAAAGAATATCTTGAAACCACTAAGTCCATGCTCTCGGTAATTCATCTTGCTTTATAATTGATTAGGGATCTCCTTTCAAGACTTCTTCATTCTGAGTAAACTTTGATCTCATTTCAGCTGTTCAAACAAATGAACCGAGTTCTCCTTGGAAAGGAGAAACTTGTAAAGAACAAAGTAGGAAATCCTCGTGCTTCTGGAGAAGTTTTCACTTATCTTGTTACTGCTCTTGAAGAGGCTACTTCAGCTAGAAATTCTCTTTAAGAAGTTAAGACTGAGCTAACTTGGGTCAAGGCCGAGTTGGAAGCGGAGCGATCGAGATTTTCTTCGGAGGTTTTGGTTCTTAAGGATGCTATTCAGTCTGCGGCCGAGATATGACCCTTGACGCCGCCCGAAAGGCGAAGGCGGTGACTTCAACTCTTCAGAGTGACCTTGAACAGTTTAAAGGTTCAAATTGTTTTGCCTCCTTTGCATTCTTCTAATTGTTCGTTCTTTAATGTCTTCTCTTTTTTGTTTTTTAGGCTCTCTTTCTGGTTGTTTCAACAGGATTTCTGAGCACATCAGAAGTTCTGCTTCAACTCGGGAAGCTCTCGGCTCCAAAAACATTATAGAGGGATACAAGTGTCTGCTGAATTTTCTGAAACGAAAAGGTGTCCTGATTCCTGAGGAATTTGAGTCTTATGGAGTGTCGAAACTCAAGGATGCCACTGAGAGTTTTGACAAGGTGGCGGTTGTCAGCTTACTCCCTAGTGATCTTGAGTTGCCAAGTTTTGAGCTTAGCAAACCTTCTACTCTTGAATGCCGCTGTGTCTTTGCAACAGGCTTTATCATTGGTTTCTGATTCCAACGAAGTTGCTATTCCCAGGACCCTTGATTGCCCAAAGGTTAATATCAACAGTTTTGAAATTTTCTGTGTTCTGATTCGAGGTTTCGATTCATATGGCTCAAATAGAGATGTTAATTTGAAAGTTGATGACCGAGTTGAATCTCCCAGAGCTGATACTGAGGAAGTTGACGTGGTTGGACTTTGACGTCATCAAGAGAAGACCCCCCTTTTTCTCTTTCTTATTTTTTAGTTTAGATCTGTACTCCCTCTTTCTTAAATGTAAAGACGAATTATTTTTCAGATATGAAATTTCTTTGGATCAAGAATGTTTGTTTATTTGATTTTGCATAATGGCAAGTAAGATTTAAAATCCAACGAGACTTAGATTTGATTTAGAGTAAGTAGCATTTTAAGACCTGGCGAGATTTGAACAAGTGGAAGGGCGTGTTCCATTCAGATCTTTTGAAATGATTTTCGATTTTTTTTGAAATTTCAGAATTTTTAGTCATTTGTTCTATTTTTAAAAACGTTTTCGAAAAAGTTTTTCATATAATTAAATTAGTTTTTAATTTCGGAAACTTTTAAAATTTTTTTGAAATTGAAAATCATTTTGGATTGGCATTTTCAAATTTTTTATAAAATTTTTATTAACATTTAGTAATTTTTTAAAAACAAAAGAAAAATAATTGTATAATTAAAACCGAAATTGAAATATGTTTTTACTAATAATTTTCAAAATAAACTATTTATCTCGGTCTGGAGGATCTTATCCTCATACACCACCCGAGGTCCCAGTAGCAGATCAGTCTCCTAGATTGAGGTCTGTTCCATCGACACCTGGTGCTAGTTTTAGCACCCTGGAAGGCTATACTCTGGTCCATGATACTGCTATGCGCCTTGAGACTACGCCCACTCACTCTCATGGACCGGATACTTCCGAGACGTCTACCCTGGACACCTCGACTGCCTCACCATCTTTGCCGAGCACGATTGACAAGTTCCTGGACGCCCCGAGACATATGTATCTAACTAACCTCCATCCGAACCGTCCACCGGGAACAAAGTCGTAAGTCTATCACATCATAATTAATTTACATATAATTTATCGTTACAAAACTTTAAGTACACGTTCAAATGTGTAGGTTTATTGATGATGGGGAGTTGTCCAAAGCTATCCGAGAAATCATAGAGCATGATTTTAGAGAACCTCATGCCAACCTCTCTCAGACCCCGCCCTACGTCGTCGATCGTTGGTTCACAACTTTTGTGGTAAATTATTTTGTTTTGTAAAATTCTTAGTTATTATTATTATTTTTTAATATATACTAATGTATAAATATTTTTAACGTAGCAACACTATCATTGGGACAAGTCTATTACTGCCACTGTCCGCAAGCACTTTGAGGCAATTTTAGCGGAACGCATGACCGACCAAGTAGGTCGGTGGAAGGCGAAATGGAAGGTCATAGGCGACGCTGCGATGCCGAGTGGTTTGATCCCGCAGTTTGGGAAGGGCTCAATCAATATTGGGAGGACCCGAAGTCTATCAAGAAGAATGCCGATTGTCGAAAGGCGCGACTTTCTGACCTTTATGGTGACGGCCGACACAAGCATTGCGCGGGACGGACATCGTTCAAGGCCACATCTCGTATAATTGTAAGTTTTCTTATTTTTATTTTTTAAATACTATTTCATAATAATTAAATGAATTTAATTCTACTAATATATGTTTTTCTTAATTTCAGCAAGAAAAAATAGGGGATAGTCACCCTGATATTCTGAAGACGCTTCAACGCACAAAACAGAACAAGGCTGGCGTTTTTGTCGACAAGAAGGCAGAGAAGCTCTACAACAAGGTCACCGCAAAGGTGGAGGAGCTGAGCCAGACTACGAGTGAGGAGAGCTCCGCTTCGGGTGGTCTAACAACTGCCCAAAGAAACCAAATCTACATCGATGTAAGTTTTGTTCTTTATTTATTTTATATATTAAGTGAAGTTATTAGAATTACATTAATATATTCAATTTTATTTTCAGGTTGTTCCCCGTAAAAAAGGGAGAACATACAGGACCGGGTCGCTAGGATCGATAATTGAGCTTTGTACTTCGCAAGATGAAACGTCTCAATCTTCTGCATATCACTCAGCTCTTCAAGAGAGGTTAGATCAGCAGTCACATAAGCTTGCTAAAGCAGAGACAGTGATCTCGAATCAGGCTAAGAAGATTGATCGATTTGGTCGGATGTTCTCCTTTTTGGCGAGTAAAGACCCAGAGTTGGCGAAGGCATTTTCAGAGATGAACGCGAACAACTCTGAACCCGACGAGGATAATCCCGAATAACTACCTCAATTGTAGTTTTTTTTTTAAAAAAAAACATTTGTAAAACTATTTTATTATATATATATATATATATTTCATTTTATAAATTTATTAATTATATAATATTTAATTAATTTTAAATTAATAAATATTTATAATTTTTTTTTTTAAATACGGTCGTCGCGAAGACGTCGCAAATGCCTCGGAAAAGCACTGTTGCAAACGCTCCATAGCAAGGGCCTCGCAGAACTTTCCCTCGCAAAAGCGTTGCAAAGCTTGCGACGGCAAAATTCCTCGAAGACAATCCCTCGCAAGAGCCTCGCAAATGTGTCCCTCGCAAGAGCCTCGTAGACTATCCCTCGCAAGAGCCTCGCAAATGTGTCCCTCGCAAAAGCCTCGCATAATGTTTTCTCGCAAAGGCGTCGCAATACCTCGCAAATTTGCATGGATTTTGGGACTTATAGCTTGCAAGGGACTTGCGAGGGACATATATGCAAGGAATTATAGTCCGTCACAAGTTTGCGGCGCTTTTGCGAGGAAAATCTCTTTGCGACACAAGAATTGCGACGAAATTGTTTGCCTCGCAAAGTCGTCGCAAATGGGCTGTTTGCGATGCCTTTGCAAGGCATATGTCTGTCGCAGACAGCCTGTTTTCTTGTGGTGGAAAACTTCCATTTTTCTTCTTCATTGATATGTCAGCCGACTTGCCATATTGATGAGTTGAAGACCAATTCAGTTGTCAAGTTCACTGTTTCAACGAATTCGATGACTTAACATTTTTTGGATTGTTGTTTGTGGACCGAAACAGGATCTCAGATCCACCTCCACCAATAAACATATTAAATATTAAATGTTAAAATAATTTACATAAAATAAATATTTCACAAAGTTATATATATAATATTCTAAAAGATACGTAACGGTCAAAACATTCACATACATATTTCATATAACATTCCTCAAAGTCATGAATATGTATATAAAATTCAGAAAAGATACGTTACGCATTTTGCTACCTCTATTTCACATGTGACATCTTATATCACTTACCACATACTAATGGGTCACTCTCATCTTCAGAGTTTTTTGTTTTGTTTTGTGTTTTATCTATTTTTTTGGTAAAAGGTTTCATCCCTGTAAGAGTAGAGTTAGAAGAGAAGAGTCTCCATCCTTTTTTGTTTTTTTTTTGTCAAGAAGAGTCTCCATCTAAAACAATTATTATCGGATAACGAGAAGAGAGATGGACGGTGGAGGAAAGGTGGTCTGCGTCACCGGAGCTTCCGGTTACATAGCATCTTGGATTGTTAAGCTTTTGCTCCTCCGTGGCTACACCGTCAAGGCCACCGTCCGAGACCCAAGTTTGTTCCCAATTCTCTCTTTTTGTCAATTTTTCTACAATTTATAGAAAGATATCTCTATATTCAAAGTTGCTTTCCTTTAAACATGCATAGAGTTATATCTTGTTCTTTCTAGAAAAACGGAAATTTTAGGAAAAAAAAACACTCTCATACTTAGCCAAAAATGGAACATTAATCATATATAACTACGGTAACAAAGTAATAAGAAAAAAAACAAGCCACGAGACTGCAAATTGTCGGAATTATCAAAAGTAGCAACTCAACAAAATCAAATTGGAATATAACTCAATAATCTCCATTTTTTTTTTTTTATAAAATTCTATAACCTATTTGAGTTACCAAAAATGGAAATTTAGGAGACATTTTTAGGGTTCGTACCAAGTTTTGAAAGAACAAATAAGCACGTAAATGAGCCGACCAAAAAAAAAGTAAGCACGTTCATGACCCTCATCGAATATAATTTTTGACTTATATGTTATATCTTTCTTAAGCGGACACAAAGAAGACAGAGCATCTTCTCCAACTTGACTGTGCCAAAGAAAGACTTAAACTGTTCAAAGCAGATCTTCTAGAAGAAGGTTCTTTCGAGGAAGCTGTTGAAGGTTGTGAAGCTGTCTTCCACACTGCTTCTCCTGTGTTTTTCACCACCACAGATCCTCAGGTTTGTCAACAATACTGCTTCTGCAAGATCAATATCTATCACTTTTGAGGCGTAACGCACACTTATCAAACTGTTACTTTTGATCAGAATGAGTTGATTGATCCAGCGTTGAAAGGAACTCTTAACGTCCTCAATACGTGCAAAAAAGCATCATCTGTCAAAAGAGTCATTCTAACATCTTCTACTGCGGCGGTTCTCTTCCGTCAACCTCCTGTTGGGCCAAACGACGTGGTGGACGAGACTTTCTTCTCTGATCCAACTCTATGCAGAGAAACAAAGGTCTTTCTATTCTCTTGATATTTCAGCTTTGAATGTTCTGAATCTTTATAACACATTTCTTTTCTTCAGAGTTGGTATCCACTCGCCAAGACTTTGGCAGAGAATGCAGCGTGGCAATTTGCCAAAGACAACGGAATTGACATGGTTGTGTTGAATCCAGGCTTTATAATCGGACCACTTTTGCAACCAACTCTAAATTTTTCAGTAGAGTTGATTGTGGATTTCATAAATGGTAAGAACCCTTTCAATATTAAATACTACAGGTTCGTGGACGTGAGAGATGTTGCTTTAGCTCATGTTAAAGCCTTGGAGACTCCTTCAGCTAATGGTAGATACATCATTGATGGTCCAAGTATGAGTGTCGACGAAATCAAAGAGATTTTGCGGCAGTTATTTCCAGATTTGAGTATTGCTGATGATGAGTGAGTTCTCTTAATTACCTCTTTATCTTTACTTACCAAAACCATCATATGAAGTCCATAAATCCAATCAAATTTTTGGAAATCTACTTTTGATTTTGTCTAGGAATGGAGAAGTTGAGCTAATTGACATGGAATTCAAAGTGAGTGTGGAGAAAGTGAAGAATTTGGGAGTTGAGTTCACTCCTATTAAAACAAGCCTTAAAGACACTGTTATTAGCCTCAGAGAGAGATGTCTATTATAATTCTGCTCTTATATTTATTTTGTGTGTTGTTAATTCTACCAATTACAAGAATGATATAAGTTGTGGAGACTTTTAAATAATAGTGATTATTGGTGAAATTGCTTTAGAAATTATGAAAATACTACACAAGTTACTAATAATAAAAGTGTCCACGACGACATAGAAGAGAAAAGTATGTTGAACATGGATTGTTCGGCATAGATATAGATCGAGAGATATGAGCCAATACATTTGCTGAATATAAAGATAAACATGGAACATGAACATGGGACATGTACATAGTCATAAACATAAACATGAGATATAGACATAAACATAGCTATGGACATGGGACATGCAGAGATGCCTATGAGTAACTATGAGTAAAAATAAAAGCATTTGCCTTGGCCCCCTTAGATGAACATATATTTGGGATCCATGAACTTTTAGAAAAATCGTATATTATAATGATTTTTCAAGTTTATATTATAATAATAATCAATTTTTGTTCTTTGTTAAAAAAAAATTTCAAGAATTAGATTATTTTTCTACAAAGACTAAGTTATCGGAATTATATTGGATGTAATTTCAATTGTACAACTTAAGAAATAAATTGATGAATCAAAACTATAAAGAAAAAATTCTTTTTTATTAGGTTAGGAAAATCTCTCAAAACCTAAACACTACAAGAAAACGCCAATTTAGGGACGTTTTTTTACAACGAATTTACAACGCAGCTGATTTGGGACGGTATAGCAACACGTTTACAACGAAATAGAGATTCGTTGTAAAAGCGTTGTAAATTTACAACGCAAAATTTCGTCGTAAAAATGTTGCAAATTTACGACAACTTTACAAAGTCTTAGAGTGTTCAAAACATTTTGTTGTAAACACGTCCTTAATTCACGACGTATTTACAACGAAATATATTTACAACGTTTTAGGGTCGAAATCCAAAATTAGGTACACACGTTTTACGCACCGTATAAAATTGTTTGTACCAAATTTCAGAAACGTCGTAAATACGTCTGAAATATAGATTTTCGTTGTAAAAACGTCGTTAAATTGCAAGGCGTTTGCAACACATTAGTTTTACAACTCGTTTACAACGAAATAAAAAATTAGTTACAAACGTTGTAAATTCGTTGTTATTTTTTGTCTATATAAGTGAACTCTCCTCTCATAATTCATTACAAAAACAGAAAAAAAAACTTTCTCAAAAAAAAAAAACAAATACGGAAAAAAAAAGCTGGGAAAAAAAAATGTCTTCCGGTGGTGATATATTCAAGCTACGGAAGTGGATGTATATGCATAGAGATGCTACTGGAATGGTGACGAAGGAGTATATGAACGGGCTACAAATATTCATGTACCAAGCCAGTCAAACCGAACTCACGCTTGAATCGGGTAAGATGTTTTG